>UELV01084584.1:12174-31353 GCA_900490015.1 Megastigmus stigmatizans | reverse complement strand
GAGGGAGAGAGAGAGAGAGAGAGAGAGAGAGAGAGAGAGAGAGAGAGAGAGAGAGAGAGAGAGAGAGACAGAGACAGAGACGCATAGTATAGGCCATTTCATTATGCAAATCGCGAATAGGAGAGAAGAAAAAAAAGGTGCATAAGTACATTATACGTAGGAGAGCTGCCGCGTCAATATATACAACTCGAGCGGCATAAACCGAATCCGTGGCATAATCGCCGCGATATACTTGCCAAATAGGCGATCCGCAAAAGTCGCGCGTGGGTGTGCCCAACGCATTTGCGGCCACTGCACCTCCAGTTGACTCTGTGTGTGTGTGTGTGTGTGTGTGTATGTATAGGTATTGGTGGGCACTTGTACCGATGCCAGCTATATACTGCGAAACTCGTAGCATTCTAAAGCTCTCCTAGCCACTTAACCTCGACCTTTCCGGGGTAAAACGCTCGGGTAAAATGTGTGTGTGTGTGCAGTACGAGAGAGAAAAAGCGCGTGCACTCGCGCGCTATCACCGAAGTCTTTTTACTTTAGTGCACATGCACAGTTGTATTTTTTTTATCCTTGCACTCACCAGACGATCTTTTGTGCGTACTTTCTTTTTCAGCGCTTTTATAGTATAGACTTGTGCTTGGGTGCGCGCAAGCTTTGGGCGCCAAGACAAGGACCGATTGTATAGAAAAATAATATGGATTTCTGCGACTCATGTGCCACGACAAACAATTATGCTATCGCGTATAGTTTTTCTGCAGAGATTATGCAGCTTAATCTTTAAAGTTGAATAATCGCACGATTCGCAAGAGAGAAATTTAATAACTATAAAATTTTATGTAATTGTATAGTATAATAAGGAAAAATATTATATATTATTAACTCAACTTTATTTTGTCCGCAAATAAAATTATTACTATTATGAACTGTGTTTTATATTATTGCGTAAAATGTATCTCGCTATACATGCAACATTAAATTATACTCCGAGCAAATTTAATATGCATTTTAAAAATATACCATTAAATAACGCAGATATCTAAAAGCGAACGAGAAAATTGAATTACCGCGCGTCGAATATTCTAGCCCATAAAAAGAATATAAAATATAGTCATTCGGGAAGTATATAATATGAAAACACGATTGTAAATAACAATGAATTAGTTTAATGTTTTCCAATCGATCATTATACCGATAAAGCAAATAAATGTGCAGTATATACAATTACTTTTATTTGATAACGCGTGTGTGTATACGCCTAACCATTCGCCAATCCCATAAATAATATACTTGCCTTCCTCACACACATGCTGCGCTCAACTGCATGACGGCGACGAAATTCCGTTTATAAAAAACTTACGCTTCTTGATACTTGCGTACATCCACTTAAGGTAAGCGCATGCCGCATCACTCTGCCGAGCTTCGCAGCGTTTAAAAAACCTCTAACTGCATCTCCTATGCATGCAAAAAGAATCTCGAAAATACCGCGGTGATATTTTTGCCGTCGTAATCCTTGACGGGGCGCGCGTTTATCTTAGTCTGACTTTTATTCGCTAGACCCGTGGATGGACCACTTTTATTTAAAAAAAAAACAACAACACACATACAGTGCCAGACGAAATTCCAACAACGGCAGTAAAGAACGAACATAACAGCCTCCTGCGAGATTCGTCGTTTTTTTTCTTTCTCTATATAGAGTTGAGTGTATCAATCCTATAAAAAATAGGGTGACGGGGGTGCGTGTGAAATAAAGAAATTCAGAAACATAGTCTTATGAAATCAGTGGGATTCAGAAGGGTTAAATAATAATATTTATTCTGTCATGCACTTTTATACATAAAGAAAAAATGTGCAACACTGATGTTTTTTAATAAATATTTCTAAGTATACTTACTTTTTTATGTTATCGTAACAAATATTAGTAGGAATGTATAAAATATATATTTAACAATTAAATAAAATCGAAATTTGTATTTGTCTATTGTGATTTAATAATTTTTTCGTGTTACAGAGGTAGGTATATTATATAGTACAACAAAATATAGTTCAAAAGTATTGAAACTATATGAGATTTATAGATTTTTTCGAAAAAAAATTCTATTCCATTATTCGAGGATGATTAACTCGAACATACTTTCGATTTTTGGCATGAAAAATATTTCAATCCATGGTTCAGCAGTTTTATGAATATTTCCAGTTTATGTGCCGTGTAATCTTTCAGCTGAAATAAGATTTTCCTCTTTCTAAAAAACAGTCATGTTTTGGAAAAAAAAAAGTAGAGCTGACACATATACCAAAATATGATTTACTTCAACACACTGAAATGACTAACAAAATACGTAATTATTTTAATAATCTTTATATTATCCGTCCAAATATCTCTATACCAATAAACATTTGAACGAAAAAAAAAAACAATGCATTAAAACACTTTTTGCGCTCTTATAAACAAAAAAAGCAGCATTCTGGGTCTTTCATCTGCAATAAACCAGTGCAGAGGAATTAAAGTATGTCAGTCGTAAAAACCGAACATACACTAAAACTGCAAGGACACATACCGAGAAGTAAAAAGGAAAAAAAAATAATAATAAGCTCACTCAAAGAAAAAGAAATACACGAGACTAGCGCCGAAAAGAAGCTTATGTACACGAGAAAAAGAAAGTCCTATAAAGAGGTATAATTTTCGAGTAATATTTAAAGAGAGAGAGAGAGAGAGAGAGAGAGAGAGAGAGAGAGAGAAAGAAAATAATAACGGAATTATAGAAAAAAGTGGATATGGGATAATCAGGGTTGAGAATCCTGCGTCATTTTAAAGTAGGAAGCAAAATAGAAGAAAAGGAGTAGGAGTATATATATATATATTATATAAGGTCTCTGGAACAACACGAGGAAAGAGAGACCATCGCATATTTCCATACACCCACGTACGCGCGTATCAGCACTGAACCATCCAATTAAATCGGAATCTTCCCCCTCGTGATTTAAGGAATTCTCCTTTATTGGTTCATAGAGAGAATGAGAAAGAAATAGAGTGAAAGACAAAGGTCGCCAGCTCGCTTGCGAGCAACCCATACGAATATAAACGATCGAACGCTTTGCTTAACTATTTCCTTATCGAAGGCTCATACTTGACCGTATACTACTTTTTTTTCGTATTCTTTTGAATGCCTCTTTAAGGAATCCAACATAGTACATAATACATTCGCTTTCTGATAGTAAATACCTTTATATCTTTTGATTTTATAGAAATTGCATATTTTAAATAAAGCAATAATCTATAACTTTAAAGGTTCAAATCACAATATGTATTTGTCCACTAACGTATCAAATATTATATATATATTATATAAATCGAAAAATTATATTTCTTCGTATATATTTATTTAGACATAACGTGGTTATGCTTATTATTTAAATTTCGTATTATATTTTCATTTTGATAAAAAAAAAATGAGAGTTTTTAACTTTTAATATTTTTGAGACAATTCTTCGACTCGGATACTTATACGCGATGAAGATAAAATTTTCAATCCATTCAAAATTATGATTAAAACTTTATTATGTTTTTCTGACTCACTATATTGGTACCCTATAAAAGACTCTCTTCTGTGTAACTTATATATTTTCTATCAAATGTTTCAACTACACTTCTGATATTGCACAAAGAGCATGGGTACTTCTTCTTTTGGAACTTCAAAGTGTATTATTTGTAAACGAGGGTAAATAATTTCTCTGATATTTAGATACTTTGAATAAATAAGAATCTGTACATCATTAACGTTTACGATCAACGCTTCGTTCTTTCGGTCACTATTGTATAATAAATTTCCGTGTACAGGCGTGTTCGCCAAATTGATATATATATATTTCGTATGCAAATTAAACAATAACTTCGTAATAGAGATACGCATAAAGCGTCATTTCAAAATCACAATTAATTCAGTATAGCCATGGACCTTTAGAAATCCAATAAATTATCATAAGTTCGTAATAATCACAGTGGCTATATCACATGTGGTGCTTTATTAGGCGACTTTACGCGCTTTCCACGAGTAATAATTGTATATTTAATAGCCAATTATTGCAAACAGCTTTCTATCTCGCAGCGAACCCGCCCTTTACTGCTCGCCGTCGTATATATTCACATTCTTTTTTTTCCTTTTTTTTTGTTACCACTTTGCAAAACTGCTGCGCTGTGTAAAGAAACATTATCCTTGATCAAAATACTCTGATATGTAATAATGCATAAGTAAAAGCAAACTTTTGTACGTGTACTTTCTAAAAAGCGATATTCGAAATCCTCGTATTTAGTACATTTCCAATACTCTCATATCGGCTTTATATATATATCTTCACAAATCGCCCTTACCTATTTGCACTCACCTTATTTTCTCGGCCTGCCTATTCCATTTTCCTGCTTACAATTGTTCGTTAGTCAATAGCAGGAACTCGGTGTATATATATAGTACATAATGGGATAGGTGGAGTGGATACCGCGTGATGAAGTTTCCTATAATCCTATCCTTATTATCGGAATCTTATTTTAATTGAATTTCTCTGCCGGGCTGGAAAAAGCCTCCGAGGCTTACTGGCCTGGTGTCTATTATGCTCCCGCTGATATTCCATTATGATGAAAGTGTCGTCTGTGATTATGAGAACTTAAGTCAGTTTGTAATTGTTATTCACAGACTCTGCGGGAATTATCTTAAGGAAGTTTGAGTATATGTGTATTTCTACAAATTTACGTATCTATCATAATCTGTGAATATATTTGGATTCTTATTTAACACACGTTAGGAAAGCAATATAATTCAATAATGCATTGCACTTAGTAAGAGACTAAGCCTGCAGTTAGACGAAGTATATTACGTAAACTGTATCAAAAGTATTTAACAGCTTGTATTGCACATACTTTCTTTGAAAAGTACGCATAGCTTTGCACGACTGCACTGCATCCAAATGATCTTTTTCCATTAAAATGTAGCAATTTATACAGATTCAAATGTATTATCGCACGAACAGATGATACTTAATACCCATCAACGTTTTTGGAACTGTTGTCGAAATATACCAAATACCGCGCATGTATATTATTGTATTATTGTACAATGTAAGAAATAAAAGCGTCGCGATAAACGAGCTGGTGCAGCGCTGCACACCGACACATAAGCGCCGTCATTAAAGTGTTATTTACTTGTTTCAGCTTGGGTCTTGGGCTGGTTCATGTGCAAGACAGTGCCGTACATCCAGGGCGTATCCGTGGCAGCCTCGGTCTACAGCCTAGTCGCAGTATCGTTAGACAGGTATGTTTATAGATACATTTACGCGCAGCCAGAGTTTGCGCTCGTTCTTCCCTAATAACACACAGTCGAATGAGCCAGCGCATAAACGCGCGTCTTAACGACGCTCTAACTGCGTAAGTGTTGAGCTCGCGCCTCCAGTCATATATGTATACATGTATTCTCTGGACTTGTGTCTTTCGGCCATTCTACATGCACACATTTGCATACTCGTAACTCGCCTTTTTCCTCGATATATATCCAATGCATTGACACCTTAGGCTGCAGCTAATGCGATTTCCAGAGACATTTATGCACAACTTTCAATTATTTGAAATTGAGTATCTTTGATTGAGCCTATAACTATTTGGGTAAAAAGGTTTTAATGAGTTTTTCCGCGATGCTATAAATTATTGCAGTATATCCTATTACTGCAATTGAGAGATTAATGTAAATGTATATGGCAGCTCCAGCAAATTATATCGAATATCGCCCCGCGTGTGTGGGACGTAACAAAAACACACACTCCCTGAATTTATTCCCATAAATAGGTATACTAGACTAAGTCATTATAACACACTATGTATTCGTTATAAAAATATTTCCCTTTCGAAAAATAATCTTTTCAATTCGGCTATCAAACCGTTAGATATTATATTAAGCATGTATATCTAAGCCCATAAAGAGGCGCATTTTATGCAGAAGTGTGCGCTTGTGTACCTCTGCATCGCGTCCATATAACGAGCGGCACCGAGGATATACAAAGTTTCGCATGGAACTTTTACTCGGAATGTATACGTTATACGCGCGCGGCCGAGCGATATCATAAAATGCAAACTGGAGAAATGTGATCGAACCAAAGTTGGTCGTAAAATTCAAATCAAACGAATGATTGAGTCTCTTACTTTTAACGTTTGCGCGCTTTACACACACACACAAACGTAAAGAACGGAATTGCACGCGCGCATGCGCTGAGGAAATTTAAGCTACATATATACATAAAAGCTCTCTCGCTATAACAATATCCAAATCCTTGCTATGCATCGCGTGTGTCTTGAAACAAAACGATGATACATCTCGCATTAAGCTTACGTTGTGTATTATTTTTTTTTTTTTTTTTTTTTGGGGAAATCAACTGTGATTCTCGAGCGCGCGATTTAAGGTCGTGAAAAAATGAGTCATTAATATACGCTCGGCATAACGCGTGCATATGTATATAGTGTGCAGCTTTAATAGGTTAATCTTTCAATTTAACGATCATCGCCACGCCAGTTCGGCCCGAAGCGAGGATTACCCGCCTCAATTATACACTCGCTCCCTTGGTGCCGGTGCAGTGCTGTGTATACCACCGACTTCTGTTATGACGGTTCTTGTGTGCGATGGACCAAACGGGCGAATCGTAAAATCCACTCCTTTCTATACCCTTGCACTCGGACCCTCCACTGTTATAAACTCTAAATATAAAACTTCTAATATCTAATAAAATATAATTATAATGATAAAATCTAATTTGCATACTGTTTTTCTATTCAAACTATATATACACACTATTGGGTACTTGATCACTGCACTGTAAACTTGTTTCTATTCTCATTTAAATACAAGCTTTCGAAACATTTTTTTAAACTTTATCATCGAATAAAAAAGGTGTATAATACCTACCAATTAAAATCTTTTCAATTTAGTTGTATATTAAAATATAGATATATTATACGATATATAAATTTATTTAAAAATCTTTAATAATACATTTTGTATTATATATTTTAGGCGTACAATGGAATTTTGGAAATTGGAAATTTGGTCGCTGAAAAAAAGCACTGATCTTGTGTTTTAGAAACTCGAAAACTTGTTAAAATGTTTACGTTAACATGGAATCAACGATGTACATATATATGACTCACAATTTTAGATATATTCGTCATCCGATACTTTAATAGCGCACTTAGCATTCAGAATTCAGAATAATAAACTAAAGGGAAAAGAGAAGAGAATTTAAAAGCACTTAAAAAAATTCATAGCGCGCTCAAATGAAGCAGAAACTACTTAAATCAGAATCCGATATAATAGAGTTTTTTATATACTCGCCAGCGTCAAAATCGAACAAGCTGACAGTTGGTCTTTGATCGATGCGCGTCGTGGGATGAGTTCGATCGCCATTCCACGATAAAGCGCACATATAATTCGTGACTTCGAGGACACTGGGTTTGTCGCTTTTATGCGAAATCGACAGTCTTTTACATACACACACACACACACACACACATATGCACACACACATACACTAAGTCATATATATGTAGTCCATGTCGTTCTTTTTCCCCTGCGCGCAGATATATATCGCTTTCTCTTCGCCGATAAATGGCCTCAATGAGAAAGAATCACGAGGGCGAATTGGCCGTCGTGCGCGATTTTCATGAATCATTCGCTTCCTACTATAAAGCGCATGTGTCTATAGCGCGACGATATGCAATTGTATACTCGACTGCACTTCTTCACTCCACCCAGAAGCTAATCCAAATTTATGCTCGTCTGATCCGCGCGCACGTGTTTGTCGTATATGTATAGGTATATAAAAGATGTCGCAGCGGCGGTGTGTATACGCGCTGAAAAACGAATGAATTTTGAATGAATAAAAACGGATTCTCCTAGGGGCTTTGCTCTTAAAGGGAATGTATCTTTTCAAGAGCTAAAGCCATGTGCAGTGCAGGCTGAAGTTTCGCGTTGTGTAAATTCCTTGATGATCGCGATTTTATTCGGCATGAATTTTTAAGTTATTCACACGTGTGCCAAGTTTAATGCGACCGTTATTGTTATTTATGCATAACACGCAAGAACGTTTTGATTCAATGAAAATTCAAATAAATAAAAACTTTGTTATTCAAACGGCGTACACCTATTTGTAATAATCTGATATATTACGTTTCTTTTGCTCTTACATTCGCTAGACTTTTGTGCAATATGCTAAATTCAACTTAATATGATGTACAATACATACAATAAAGCTCGATATGAAATATGAAAATACTTTTCAAGATCTAGAGTAGAAGTCCTGTTTACGATCAGAAACGAGACTAGAAACCAATATATGCTAGAAAACTTTTTACCAGTAGACGAGAGAAGCAAAAGCCTTGAACGAAACTACTTTCCATCCCCCACAGTAGTAGCATTTAAATTTTTTTTCGGCTGCACGACGATTGACTAAAAATGACCGAGAATATTTAAAATCGTTCAAAAGAGTATTATTATTCTTCGAATTCTTTTACAACATGTATGTATATAAAACTACAAACATAGGTGTTTTTGAAATTAATTTATAAACGTGTACCTTATAATAACTTCCTCACAGACTGGCGTATAACTAAACTTTTTTTATACAGCCATAATAATTATACAAATTATGACATATATGCTAAATGTTTTATACGAACACGCAGTGGCACCGCATGTACGCCCATAATTACATGCATTAAAATCTGTTACTTGTGAGTGTGTGTGTGGCACTCTCTATACGCATATCATTGATATATAACTTTAAATATTCGCTATTAGCCAATCCGAGTAAATTTATATTCTGCACAAGACGCACACATAATTCCATACCTTTTCTTTCTATAGCTGTACACGTTTCATCTAAACGCCATGCATATTACCGCGTCGCACTTATCTGTAAAAGAATTCGAGAGAGTGAGAGAGCATCGGTGTATCGGAAAATTAAACAATTACGCGCATAAATTTCACACACTCGCACGCCTCGCTGGTACAGCGCGCGGAATAAATAATTTTTTTTTACGGGCGCACAACATAATACGTCCATAGGAATTTTCGCCTCGCGCGAGTATATAGAGGACGTTTTCGTGCAAGAATGACGAAACCCAAGGATTATTAATCTATTCTCGTTTGTCCCTCTCTCCCATGCGCATATACTTATATCATTAATAAATAACGTAATTGCCTCATTTACGCGCTAACTAATTGGCTTTAATCACGATCAGTGTCCGTCGTAAGAGCAAAACGGAGATCTTTGGGACCCCCTGGCAGCTACTTAGCGAAATTGCAATTTCGGTATTAAGTTTCGCCGCGCGCTAATCCATATTAGGTAGAAGCCTATCTCCGCCGTTGTCTCTTGCGGCGGTGGCGGCGACGATGGCCGAGGAAAAAATGGTCCATTATGGGTAGAAAAGCGAACGGCACCTTACGGGAGATCAGCTGACATATCGCGTGTCACGCGATATGCGCGAATATTTTTGCAACTGCGCTTTCCTCTCCCGATAAAATTGTGCGTATATATATAATATGCGCGTGTATGTAAGCCACCCCCGTCGATTGGAGAGAACAAAAATATATATAGAGAGAGAGCAAAAGCCGCAGTTGCACAACATTCGATCTTTTTTTGTGTGCGCGCGGACCTTCGTTACTCGATACTGCAGCGATCGCCGCTTTGAATTCTTATGGCGGGTTTCAGCGCGGTAATTTGGCCGCAAGGCATTTCGATCTTGCATATGCGCGGCAAAGGATCATAGTTTCATTGAGTCTATATCGCGTGTCCCCTGTGTGAGTAACTCGAGTCCATTTTTTGAATCTCTTTGAAAAAAATGGCACGCTATACATATACTTATGCGATAGCTGAGCGGATTCGGTTCAATAATTATCAATGCTCGTAGCTGGTGCAGCTGTTTCTATTGCCAACGTCAAGAATTATATTACTTGCCGCACTTCGATAAAACTATACATATGAATGCCTTATGGTTACAAAGTCGGGTCTATCCTGTGATGCAGAGCAATTAATTATTCATAATTAAAAATATCCCTTCATTTATGCCTATCCCTTAATTGAATTCTAATATTTTGTGTTTTTACAAATCACTATTACATACTTTTTTAATTGGAAGATCAGACTTCAAAAATCCGATGTCGCTTCATCTATTAAAAGCAAATTGTCAAAGACACAGGAGTTTCTCAAACACAGTGCAGTTTCGTCCTTTTTCAATGAATATGGAACTATGCAAAAAGTATGGTAATACCAGATTATTCTGTCTTTGCTTTTAGAACATTGTCAATGAACTATTTTTAACACTAAAGTGCCATTGCAATAACACAAACAAAATGCATGTATATTATATAGAAAATTGCATATCGATCATTTAAAAATTTGCATTTACATGTTAATATAATTTTTTTTTACTAATGGAAATAAGTTAAAATATTTCTAACGATCAATATGTTTATTTACACATTGGAAAAAAAAAATTAGTTATTAAATTTTTGAGTTTGGTATGTATTGATGAGTAAATTGATGCGCAACACCTATAACGAACAAACAATAATTCTTTACCGCGTATAACGCGCGAGATATTGACCGAAAATTCATCAACACTGGCAATAATTTGCATGAAAAACAAACTCGGTAACGAAGAGTAATGAATGAATCTATTCAAGCGGCATTGAAATTCTTTTTTCTCGTGTACTGTAACATGATGTATTAATTAATATTCAATAATTGAGGACTTTTATTATACGAGCTGTCTAATAATAATCTTGACTAAGCAATAAAGTATTTACAGATAATAAACATCACGCAGTCGATAATAATTAATAATAATGAAAACGTTTCCGTATGTTTCAAACCAAAATTTTTATTTTTTTCTTATCCGAAGATTAATCTCTAATCAGTATAGGTATATGGGAAGTCGGAATAATAAAGGATGTCATAAATTCTCAGTGCACAGATTTACAAAAAAGATTTCTTGCCAGTGAGTCAATTGCACTTTCTTAACAATCACTATCCACACTTAAACGCTACTATATCAACAATTATTATCTCAAAACGCATAAATATATATAAAGCGTATAGAACGTAAAACATTGAATTATTCGTCGAAAGCCTATAAAAAAATATTTCCACTTAGTAGTTAAAGCTTAGATTGGTATTTTTTTTTGCTTACACAAACGAATCTCTCTGAAGGCTTTGCGCGCAGACTTGTTTTTGATAAATTCCACGGCTCGGTGCGTTTCTCGGTCACTGAAATCATTTTGCAATTCAAAGACAAAGACAAAATCCCTTTTTCGTCGACGGCCTCCTTACATCTACAAAACAAAATATCACCGTACATTTATTTTCCCGTATTTTCCCAATCGTTGAAACAGCACAATTTATAACGTATTATCGCACCGCTATTCCTATAAATCAAACATATGCAAATGTTACAACAGCACTTGTTCTATATATCCAGCCAGGAAACCTGTAAAACAAGGCGCGCGCGCGAGGAACCCAAGTATAAAATTCGAAATAAAGAAAAACACGCCGCCGCGGCCGCCTCGGAATCGCGCGCAGTCGACTACTTTGCCGGTCTCTCCGCGCACACTCTCATTTTCACCAGCTGCCAGCTGTGCGCATATATACGCGTTCACGTACGCGTATACGATAATATAGACCGGCTTTATTTCACAAAACGGTGCCTGACCAAGAGCATCAATTATGCGCCTTGGCTCTTGCTCGTGTCTGTGTGTGTGAGGGGGTCTGCGCACACGCCTGTATATCGTGCCTCGAATCGATTCCGCTGTATGTATATACGGCGCGTCGAGGAGCTGGTGTAATCCAACGTAACTTACGTCGTAATGAGCTAAGTAATCGGTCCTCCGAATCGAACGGGTTCGGCCGCACACACCCGAACACTATGCACTATGCACGCGTGCGCCGCCGCTGTTGGATTGTTCCCGAGCCCCGAGCCGCGCTCTGTGCATATGTATACACTCACTTTCTACGCTAAACTCCCGCGATTCATAATGACTGCTATATACGGTGTCTTGTAATTCTACAGCTGATCCTCTTTCTCTCTCTCTCTCTCTCTCTTGTGCCCCCCTTCCATTGTACATTTTCTGGATTTTCAACGGGAATACACACCTCGCACGGCTCCTTTCGATTCTCGAGCGCGATCAATGGACCTGAAACAATTGGGCGACTGTTTAAAATAAGGGAGTCGAGTATCTGTGCAGCCGCGAGACTAGGCCGCCGCGGAGCAATAGTATACTTACAGAGGATTTTTTTAATCATCGACTGCCGCCGCCGCCGCCGCCGCTCGTGTGTATGCATTGTAGGAATAAGATTACGAAAAGACTGGTTTTGAAGTGCGACAGAATAACGTAACACCACCACCGTATATACACTGGCTTCGGAAAAAGATTACTGGACTATTATTAGACATGCGAATATGTACGCTATATACCAGCACTGGATATATGGAAGGAGTATTAGTAATGATCTGCGCGCGATAAAATAATAATTACTTGCAAACCTTATCCTATTCCTATCACATTGATGAAAGTATATGTATACCATTCGAAGTAAGCTCTATTGCTTCATTTTCAATGTAAACGGCTAAAGTTCTGCCAACTTACGATTAACCAAAATTCAAATTTTATACATCAGGTTAATTTTTGAAGTGACTGAAGAACAAGAAAAACTGTGTTTGTCAAAATTGATTACATTTCTCGAAATTGTTACTAAAAATATTCTATATATGATTTCAATTATATTATTTATTTACTAAGCTCTCAAAATTCTCTGACAGTACTATTTATTTTTTTAAATGCCTGTAAATTTAAAACACTTCATCTCACGATTTGTTTATTTTAAAAATTTATTTTTTATCAATTCTAGTTAATAGATATAGAATTAATTAAGTAAATATAACATTCAAAGAAAATATGTTTTTAAGCTTGTTTTTTTTTTCGTTCAACACAAAACAATGTTTTCCAAGTATTGGTATCGACGTACTTAAATGTACATTTTATGTTTTAAAAAAAAATTAATCTGTACACAATGTTAGGAAATTTTAAATGAAGGTTTAAATAAAATTTATTACTTATTTTTTTACGGTTGTCTGCGAAAAAAACTTTCTTTTTTACCCAAGAACAATGAATTATGAAAATGGCAACGAAACTGCATGCGAGTATGTAATTCTAACAAATGAATTAATCATAGGGTAAACAATTCGGTGGTGTAACAGTTCTATGTTTAGCGGATAAAATTTGTCACCACCCATCTTCTGTTGGCAAACCACCGCACATTCGTAACCGGAAAATGAATCCTTGCGCTCTGGGGATAAAGCCAATAATTAGCGTTCCTGAAATCATGCAACCGCTCAAAGAGAGTACAAATTCCCAAGAACGCGCATTTGAATATGCTTAGAAGATTTGAGGCTAAACGCTAATTGCCTGTCATTGTACGCTCCAACATATATTGCAAACATATTTCAGTTTCTCCTCCCTATTGGCTGTAAAAGAATGTAATGATTAAAGAAATGAAAAAGTTTTGCACAATATATTTTAACACCGCGGATTGATGAGGGATTGCAACAAATATTTAAATAATCTACTTTAATGCCATAAACTGGTTTTTACAGCGCTCAACGATAAAATGAAACCTGAAATTGTCTTTTAATTCTTTGAAAACATATTTACTAGAATGTAGAATCGCTTTCGTAAACCTTTCATTTTTCACAGCGTGTCCATTGATATGACTACAACTGTTAACTTTAGTTAACTGAAATACAAATAAAAACGTATTTATAATATTACTGCCTGTAATCTGAATACATCAAATAATTAGTCATTCACGTCCTGGAACATGAATTACAACTCTCGTGTAGGTAGTACAAAGAAGGAAGGGATACATTTTAATAATGCAATCATCGGGATATTGCGAGCTACTGCCATTTTGCACCTGTGTAACACGTTAACTTATTAATCAACATTCCGCTTAACGCTAGCAATATTCTACGTTTTGTTGAGCAACCGGCGCTGCAATACATTTTTTTTCCAATTTTGTAATTTTTTCATGAATTTTCATTCTTTTTAAAAGAAAAAAATGTGAAGCTAGTGAAAACTTTAAATTGTGCAAGATTTATGCAAGAACATATATAATATATATACATTACCTTTGCTAATAATTTAAAAGCCAAATTACCGATTCTAAGTGTTAAACCAATATTTTACTTTCTTTATGACTGAAAAATATTTTGATGGCCTTATAATTTTGTTTTAATTATGATTGACGGCAAATTTTTAATTATCTATTGCTAAATTATTAAATATCTTTAACATAAAGTATGCTTTACAAATTAGTTAACAAATATTAATTTAGAAGTTTATAAAATGAACTAATGTCGGTTTCTTAATGATTATATTGAAAAAAAAAAAAAAGAATGATCCATATATGTTACAATAACTTGTATTTATTGTATTTACGCAAGATATTAAAATAATATTACTTTCATCCTTTAATTTTTATTAAAGGTTTGATTGGAAGGCTCATTTAAAATTATTTCTTTTCATTTTCACATTATGTCTATGTACGATTATTAAAAATTATAGTAAGATATAGTTAATAAGGATGCTGCTGTTATACAACAATATCAATTTAATTATTGTTCTTCTTTAAAATTTTATTGCCTATTAATATATTTTTTATTTTGTTTTAAAATGTTTTGCCAAAATCAAAAGTTTATATATTCATGTTTAAATATTCAAGTTTAAATATCAAAGTTTATATATATATGTTTAAATATCCAAGTTTGTATATCCAAGTTTATACATCAAAAGCTTATATATCCAAGTTTATATATCCATGTCTTAGATAAAACTAGTATATCGACGGTTGGGACGAAGAAGGTTCTGTTTCGTTTGCGTATGAAGCTTCTATTTCGTAAAAAGATTTTAGATCGAGTTTGACAATGCTGCGAAAAAAATGTAGCGTCAACAGTAGAAGCTTCTCCGCACACAAATCAAATCTTCTCTGCGCATAAACGAAATAGAACCTTCAATTGACGCGCACAGCCGAACTAAAACGTTTTCCAGCGAGCAAATAAAAAATAGAATCTTCTTCGGCCCAACCGTTCATATAGTCTATGCGCCATCTAAAAACTTCTTTTTGCATTCTCTATTTTTTTTTTCCAAAGGATCTTTTAGTATAATCATATCAAATTACCATGACAATCAGTTAAAAATTATAGCTCAAAATGGAACATTTCATCTAGCGTTAATCATCCCAGAAAATAGTTCTTTTCATAAAACACGACTAATTGCTCTTATAGAATATTCAAAGATTTAGACCAGCCATAGAATTATTTCCAAAATCCTTAAGAATCTCGAGAATATTTAAAAAAAGAAAAAGAGGTCGAAAGCAGAGGGAAAAAAAGGAAACTTACGCAAAATAATCTTTGTCGCTTTGTCGGGATTGCCGCAGATCGTAATAGCGATTAAGCGCAGGCGCGAGTCGCAATTTTGATTTCGAAATGCACAATTGCTCAGGCCCGATTGTCAAGCGGGATAGTCGATTGGACGGCCAGCAAGATCCACGTGGTGGTGGAAAAGTCAGTGCGCGATTGGTCCCGCGGCTTTCCCACCCTCCGTTAATCTCTGGCTGACTCAACTATTTTTCCTCGGCCGTCAGCCGGTAGCACGTGACCGCGTTTCGATTTTTAAAATTCGCGATTTCATATAAAACGGCAATGGCTCCACGGTGAGGTACACACAGTCTTCCGATCTTTCGTATAGTGAACCTCGTAGACACTTCTCTCATTAGCAACATGTTCAAGCTGGTAAGTCCTATTCGCTCTCGCAGCAACGATCTCTTGTACTTTATTGACAATTGCGCTTAATTAGTCTTATGTGAATGGGCCTCGGTCGCGTCGCCGCGCTTGCGCAACTTTGCCGTCTAAGTATCTCTCGTTGCGCTGGCGAAATCACCGTGAGAACATACGAAACCCTCTCGCCGTACACCAGACGCATTTACACTCTATCGAGATAAGCATCTCTCGATTAATTCAGCGCTCGGTAAAACGAATGTATACACCTATATGTAATTGGAGACGGAAAAATTCTGATTTCGAATTTTGTGCACTTTTTCAAATTCTCGTATTAAATACATACGTGTGTAAATTCTCCACGTATTATTGTGTAATCCGATGACTTTTATTTTTAATTCATTTTGAGAGCTTTTTAATTTCTAGTGTTTTATTTAATTTTTTTGCTGGGATTCGTAAATTTTTTTATAGTTATACTTATTTTCTCGTTAAATTAAAAGTTCTATTTCGAAAACTTTATAAACAATTCTAAAATGATTCGTGATCATTTGTAAGCCGATTTTCGTAATAAAATAGTTCTATAGTTTTTCAAAAATCAAAATTATATTTGTCGATTTCAATTAATACTGGGTTCGATTGAATCAAATTTATTATTACTCACCTAAACATATATTAAAACAAAACTTTATCAATAATTTTTTTTAAATAATTACTTGCTTAAATTCTATTAAATTTATTTAAAATCATATAAACCTTTATTAGACTGATTTCGTAAAAAAAGATTGTACCAGGATCCCCACAAGCATTATCACCCCCTAGAACAATAAAAAATTAAAACGCCTGCTAAACGTGTATCAAACATAGAACAGCTCAAACGCAATTACGAAGCTCGGACTTTTCGTTCCTTTCTTAGCCGGAAGCGGCTTTTCGTTGTTCGCGTTCTATTCGTGTGCCCGTATATACGTCTCCAACAACGCATATAATCATCGGATCGCGCGATATACATAATATCGGCAGCTTGTAAGCCGTCTTATATGTGCCGAGCGGGTCAACTTCCGAGTCGCGATAATCGGAATGTAGTATTGTGAATGTTTATTTTTTGAAAGCCGAGTATATTACGTGACTTTAGGCGCGGCTGTTAGCTTTTGGCGTGTCGGCGTTTGATCGGCTTCTCCATACTTATCTCACATTATTCAATGATTGTTCGCGTGTCGCTTGTAAATGTGAGCTCGTGAGATTTCCAACATTTTTTTTGTGATCCAAGTGATACCGGATTATTAAATTTGAAGTTAAAAGGTTTTGACGCGTAATTTTATGTTTCTCGTTGGTATAAAATATTAAAATTTCCGTATAAAGAGTGGGTTGTCTTGTTATGAAATTAATTTTTATTTTCTGCATTAAAGTAACTTTGACTAATATAATTAAACACTTTTAAAAATGAATCATTTATTTCACACTAAAAATAGTTTTATTATTAAACGAAAATTTTCTTTTGCGATAATTGAATGAAACATCTTTAATATTTTAGAAAATTTTTAATATTTTAACATTTTACTCTCACTTATATTTCACATCTTTATAGCTTTTGCATTTCAAAAATAGGATTTTGTAAATTTGTTATCTTGTTTCTCTCATTAATAGAAACAGAACTTAAAAAGTATGTAAGCAAAAAAATAAAATAAGAGAAATAATTATTACAAAATTTGATAATATGTATTACATGATACATCATTTACGAATGTAAATACGATTGCACAATATTTATTTACGTATATCCAAGTATTATAAGTCAACAAAAATGAGGAAATACTATGAATTAGATATGAAAACAACTTATAAATGTAAACAAATTATGTGTATATCAGTACACTGATCGCAGACTTTCTAACTAGTATATAACTCATGTACAAGAAACATGTTACTTTAACGTTTGTGATCGTTTGTATCATAATTACCTACATACAGACATGAGAGATAATTTTTTAGTAAAATAAAATTTTATTTATTTCGACTTAAATTTTATTAGACATCAGTATTAAATTTCTACATATAAAGTTAATGCATATGTTCGTGCTTACGTAGTTTACTTACTTTTACGCTTAATTAGAGGTTTAAGTAAAGTGCACAAACTACAAGCTTATAGTAACAAAATTTAAATTGTAAAAAATGTGGGTATAGTTTTCATTTTAGAGCTTATAAAGTTCCTAGTATTTAACCAGCAGATAATTTATTTTCATAAAATCCGCGTATAAAGCATTGTAACAACGATTCTGATTTGTGTAACATGAATTATATTATGGAACGGGAATAAGAAGTTAACACAATAAACGATAAACAACCGGTGTATCAGAATCGATAGAGTAATCAATGTGCAATATAATGTTTGTAATAAAAATCCGTAAGATCGAAAATTTTAAAAAGTACGGTATAATATCAAAATTTTCATCGGCTAAGAATTTCTTAACAATATTAAATATCATAACGATATAAGCCACTTTGACTATAAACAACGTAGTCTCTGACCGGTGCTCAGAGCGGGTATCGCCAAACGATAGCAAAGCGCTCGAGTCCCATTCTCAGCAAAGGTAAAACGCGCCCAAGCGCAATCACGAGCAAAGACTAAAGTGCACGAATCTGGGTGGAATCTCAACAGGTAGTCCTCGCCGCCGTCATGGCCGTCGCCTGCGCCGCTCCCGGAGGCCACACCGGCCTGATCCTCGACCACGGACTCGGCCACATCCACGCACCGAACGTAGTCAGCCACGCTCACCCACAGCACGTCAGCGTCGTCCACCAGCCGATCGCTCACGCCCCGGTCCACGCCGCCGTCTCCCTCCACGCCCCGGTGATCGCTCACGCCGAGCCCCTCCACGTCGTCGCCCACCACCAGCCCCTGGCTCCTCTGGTCCACAGCGCCCCGATCGTCACCAAGACCGTTCTCCCCAGCCACGACCACTACTCCCCTCTCCTCAGTCATGGTCTTCATTAAGCCCCAAAGCCTGGCGACCAAAAAGAGACAACTTCAAACAGACTGGATTCGAGAGGTGGCGCCCGAGGAGAGCTGAGCCTTAGCTTAGGACCGATCCTGGACCGAGCTGCTGGCTCTAACACCTTGTTTTTTACTTTTCTAATCTCAGAAGGACAGAAAAAAAAACTCTACGAGGCAAAGCCCTTTTTGGCAAACCGTCGATCTGCGATAACCCAAACCCCCACCTCACACACACACTCGTTCATTGATTTCTCCAGGATATCCTTTAATCACCACCCCCACCCCCACGAAAAATGACCCTTGATTACGAGACCTCCCCTTTACCCACAGACCACAC
>UELV01084584.1:0-12154 GCA_900490015.1 Megastigmus stigmatizans | reverse complement strand
CCCCCCCCCCTTGCCCCCTTATCACCGCTAAATTGCTGAGAAAAATTTTAATAAACCTTTTTGACTCGTATCTTACTGGCAATTTTTTATTTCATACCTACATTATGTCCTTTCCACTTGCTTCAAACTCCAACGAATGATATATGTTTCGATAAAAGTGTGCGCAGTTAAAATTTCTGAGAATCTACACTTATATCGATGGATTTTTATTAAGAAAGATAAGTAAAGTAAAAATGCTGAAAAAAATGATTCGAATAAAGTTTGGAAGATTTTTATAAGTATTGATCATTCGGATCGAATTCTTAATAAACATATATTTTGCATCTCAATGAGTTGAGTCATGTTTGGAAAAGTGTATACTTAATTCAAACTTTTAAGTGAAATTTTTCAAAGTACGACATTGCCTTTAACATAAATATATATTGTGTAATACTTTCGGCTTTGAGGAAAACAAAGGAGTAAAATTCAGTCGCATTGAGAGCAAAGAACGATAAAAATTACTTCGGAACCATAAATTTTGTAACAAGGGCGATATCAAACTTTGTAGAAAAAAAAAAAACACACACTGGTAATTTTGACCATACTGCAGCTCATAAAAAACTGGTAATACGAGAATTTGTATCAAACTTTTCTCTCGCAATGCGACCATACGTCGCAACTTCTAAGGTCATTGCATGAAAATAATCAATCGCAGAAAACAGTTCCAAGCCTGTACCAATATTATAGGTATAGGTCGTGACTCGTGAAGCGAGTGCAAAGAAGTTCTCGGGCGTGGGGAAAAAGGCGATTTACAGAGAGTTACAGGGGCGTTAAGGAGCCGTCAATGATTTTGACTCAAGTGATAGTTAAACGTGACTAGTGGCCGCGACTATCGATCCCCCTCCCGTTTCGCTGCTCGCATATATAAGAAAGGCGTTTGAAAGTCTAACTGCACGTGTGCTATCTACTCTGCGCGGCTGCATTCGCGTTCCATCCCAAAACTTTGCGGAATACCAAACTGCTGCGCTATGCTCCGAAGCGCGTTGGATTCCGAAATCCCCCGACGTTCGCTCAAATATTCACGTTTCATTTATTTATCAACACTTGCTTTGCGAGTGTACGACTTTGTCGAGACTTTAACATGTATAAGAGAAAACAACATCCTACATGTGAAAGCTTTTTTTATAAGGATAATACATTACCATTTATATACTTATATATAATGAATATATTATCGTTATAAGAATGTTTAGCCGTTTATTATTTTGAATTCAGAAACTTTCATTTTGAATACTTTTTTTTGTATCAATATATTTATTATATTATTAAATTGAGTTATAATAAATATTTTAAGAAACAATTCCAAATAATATTGAACTTTCATTTTAAAAATTACGCAATCATTAGCCAACCAAATACTATTTTATATTACACAAAAATACAGAATCAATTACATTGCGATGTGCAGAACAATTATAGAAAGAAATAGTTCACAGTTTGTAACCTAACCTTGCATTTTCTTGAATCTAATATAGATTTTGTCTTATACGTAGGTACAGATAAAAATAATGTGTTTTTAATAAGCAGACACAAAAATGAGAAATGAGAATTCAGAATATAAAAATAGGACAGCTAGTGATGTGCTGAAAAATTTTTATATTTCACTTCGGGCAAAACCTTGTCCTTTTAGCATAAAAAAGAAAGTAATCTATTATCGATTTTTCGACATTACTATTATTTTCTAATGTAGGTTGTCCCCTCATTGTTTCAGAAACACGCTTATCCTCGTTTACTTAATGTATGTGTACGTTCGTTCGTTTAGTAGTAAAAATTTCGCCAAGTCCAGATGCGTTTAAAAAGTCCTAGCTGATTGGTATAACCTTCGATCCGGTGTAAATTAATTCCAAATAAAATTCTGCAAACAAACGTGTTTTCTTTTTCTTTTTTTTTTCCAAACTATATACATTTTTTCTTTTTTTCCCAAACAACAGAAAAGCACTCGTGTAAAGGAATCAAAAAACACACTTTTTCACCTATAACCGCGAACGAAAATTTCGATTTACATTTCACGCGTGATTCGGGCTTTATATAGGTACGTCAAACGCGCGCGTTGCCAAAAAAAAGAGAGAAAAAAATCCACAAAGAGCGAGAGGAGGGAGAGGAAAAGCGCTCGGTCGAAACAAAAGCCAGTCGCGAATCGTGCGCGGAAAGATGTATATATAGGCGCGCAGAAACAGAAGGCTTATATTGAATCGCGCGATTCCGCAGGTCCCACAATGGGGGTTCGTTATTCCAAATCGCTCGAGAGAGAGAAAGAGATGTATATATATATAACTGTTCTCTTTGCGGGCAGCGTATGCTTCGTTCAACTGCCTTGGAACGAAAGTCGCACATAGGTCGCGGCGGGCCGCACCTTCGTGATTTTATATATTCTAATTATGAGCGATTAAGCTAATTGACGAACTTACGCGCTGGTGCAAAACCGAGAGAGAGAGAGAAAGAGAGAAAGAGGGAGAAAGGGAAGCGACGCTTGTTCCCGAAATTCTCAAGAGCTTTTCGCTCAGTCCCTTGACGAAGACTTTATATATACACTTCAAATTGTTTCAAACTTAAGCTTCTTAATAAGTTTCCACGAAGGAACTCGTTTCTCCGTACGCTCGTCCTTCTCCCTGTAATAAAAGCTTCCTTCCTTTTCTTTTCTTCTCTCTCCGTTTCCAGGGCGAAAAAGTGTTTAACAACGCGGCATCGCGCGCCCCACTGCGTGGAAATTGAAAAATCAGCGGACTCGAGAGCCGCGTGCTTATACCTTATATAAATGCTATGCGCACAATTAAACTTTGCCCAGCCCATGATATATATAAGTACTGTATTTGATCATTTCTGTACTTGAAGTCTGCAATATACGAGGGTAGAGAAGCAAATAGAGACAGATTCTGATTTGACTATATCGATTTCGGAGAATCAGTCCGAGGAATCAGTTGGACGAGGGATTTAATGTTGGAGGGATATTATGACATTCGATGAGAAAGATAGGAATTTATCAAAATATTGCCAGCATATAGGTTACCATATACTTGCTTGTCTAATGCTTTTATATAATTGTATATATTAGTTATAAAGTGCAATAATAAAGATGATTCGAACTTTAACTATATTCTGCTATTTATACATGTATAAATATATAGAGTCTATAAAATTTCGTGTATACTCACATATGTTAATAAATAATGAATTGTTAGTTCTGTTTTGATATACCGGATATTGTTTGAAATAAAAAAACAGCACATTTATTTTCGAACGATATAACTTTAATATTTATCATATTCATCGCTCACCAATTGACAGCACTATGGGTACAATGAATTCGAAAGATTTTCGATTTTCAACCGAATGCACAATATCTGCACCGCAGCCGTTTCGCGCGTCTCGTGTATATATAAATGCATCTTCTGTTCTCACTCACACACTGCATCATCAATTTCGTCGACCGGTTATTAATCGGTTTTATCATTTGCAAGCTATATAAATTTTTACGCATAAGCGCAAGCACATTTTTCCAGTTTACATAATAATTGTTGGTCTGCTCAAGAGCACATTACAACGACGTATAGTATTCGAATAGCTGGTGCGCGAATCGTCGCTTTATCCACACATTTACTCGCTGCACGTACGCACAAGATATCCAAGAGCTTGCAAGAACCGCATATAATTTGTCTTCGAAAGTGTAAAAGGAAAAGCGGAATAGTTGATGGGCTTCGATGCTAGTGTGCGTCAGAGGGCGTTGGATCAATAGGAATAGTAGGGATAGATGGATCCGGGATAGCCGTATCCGTAATACTTGTAACTGTAGGGATAGCTGAGGGGCAGGACGTAGGGATACTTGTAGGCGTAGGAGGGGTAGTGCACCACAGAGGAGTACGAGTGGGTAGGCAGCAGCGGTGGATAAGGTGAGGGCGCAGCACCGATCAGGACTACTGCCGCCACAGCGAGGATCACCTGCGGAACGGAATTATAACTTAGATTATGTATTATAATGATTGCTCTAATGAGCGGATTTGCGCTGGTTATGTGGCTATCGTTTTTATCTATTCAAACCGCTGAGAGCAAACTTTAGAAATGATTTAGCAAAAGAGTATAATGACAGCTTGCACTTGTTGTACAATTATAAAGTTTTTACTGAATAATTGAAACTCCGCAAAGGATAATGTTGTACATGGATTCTTTATCAACGTTATTTTTGTCAAGTTAGTTTATTCGCAAATTTATATTTAATGACACACACACAAAACATTATATTTAATAACAGGTGAATTTATATTACATTTTTCTGATATCGGAAAATGCAAAAATACAAAACTCATTTTGCAGAATCGAATTATGCACGAAATATTCGCTTCTGAAAAGGGAGTATTTGCAATATATTAAAGTGATTCTAAAGTAAGAAAAAAAAAGGTACCGTATACCTCTATAATGTTATTGGCGATAAAGCAAATAATGGGGTGCAATTTGAATTCGAGTGGCTTATATATAAAATTAAATGTAAAACGTCCGTGTCGTAAAAGTGTTTATACTTTTCTTTTTTTCGTTTTAATATTTGAAAAATTATGCGCTCGTGATAACACGTGACTTGATCGTTTTAAATGATTCCATGCTAAAATTGACGTTTAAACCACGTTTGTAAATCTTCAAGTATTGCCTTTAAAAGTATATAAAAAAGTATAACATTGTGCTTATGACGGATATAATTAAAAGCGAATAAATTAATGTTATTTGTCATAAAAGTCGAATCGATACTTATGAAACATTCATAATTGACACCAAAGGAAAAACCGTACGTAGTACATATACAAAACATCGTTTTTTTAAAATTGCACATTTATGCACATATATAGCTTCGCCCATGCACAAACGTCAGCAAGCAAAATAAACGAGAACACGTAGCGAAGAGAGTACAAAAAATTCTGACATCACTTTGCGATATTCACATATTTTTCATCGAAAGCCCACCCACCTATGCGATATATACTATTACTGACACGACGGAACTCTTCGTAAGCCCACCAACGCGATCCACAATCAAATACTGAACAATAGTGCAGCCCTACCCGCCCCCGCTCGCACCAACCTATATATATCGTATAGCTTCACTTACTAGTTTAAATAGCATCTTGCGATTTTTCGTGCGTCTCCTACGGATATAATAGCGGGGTGTGAGAAAGTCAGAAGCAGTCTCAAGCACAGTCGGCCAGAGTCCGTGTCCTACTCGAATCCCACGATCCATACGATACCCCTTTTATAGCAACGCGATCCACTATTAGACCTGTACACACACACGGGATGAGCAATAAGCTCGTAATATTTCATTGTTTCGCCTTGAGTACATCGACGGCCGGCGCAAAGGCTAAACTCCACGATTACAGCAGCAGCAGCATCATCGATATCCAGCTCGCGATTTATATTCACGACCGACTTTTAATGTAATCGCTATCCGATCTCTCCTACAGCCTGCAACGCGTCGGCGCATCTCCACCGCGATTACCCATATAGCGCAGCGCAATAATTGCCAAGCGAGCGTGCGCGGAAATAGAACGAACAAACTCTCTCTCTCTCTCTCTGGCTCGCGCGATCTGCTCGGGCGCCAGACTTCGATAATTACTCTGCCTGCCAGAGTAGGCGAGAATGCGATCTGATAATGCGGCTGCTGCTGCTGCTCGCCAAGGTTGCGAGGCGCTTATATATATATAGTGGTAAGGGCTGAGGGAGGAGATATATATATATATATATATATATATATAGGAATGATGAACGAATCTATATATATCGAACGGATCGCTCGCGAGCGTATAACTGCATCAGCTGTGCTCGATGTGACACGATTTTCGAGGACTATGGAGAGAGAGAGAGAGAGAGAGAGAAGGGGAAGGCTAATGAGACAGTCGGTGCATCCTTTTCGCAGTGCCGCGAGTTAATGGTATGCCTGCAATGCCGCTGAAGCCGCACGACAGCCGCTTGGGTGCTCCATGCGAAGGAGAGGACTATCGACGTTTGTTTTGTTGCTGAAGGAAAATCGAAGGAGAGAGAGAGAGAGAGAGAGAGAGAGAGAGAGAGAGAGAGAGAGAGAGGAGAGAACTGGAACGATGAGCGATCGCCGCCGCTCTCCTATTATTCCCGATTAATGAGCGTGGTTGTCGCCGCTTGCGATGCTTTCTGCTTGACTTCGTTATATAATAACTCGACATTTTGATTTCGTCAATGTTGCGTTATGCGCTCGTCAACGTCCTGCTGCCTAGTCAAATATAATATGTAACAGCATCGTGTACTCTAAGCACAGGGAGAAGAAAGACTTTTGAAAAAAGAAGTCAACGTAGTTCCTAATACGCTATTTATGTTTCATTGTTTCTTTTTCAACTCGTGGTCGCGCGCAAACATTTAAATCTATCAGAACGATAATTCAACAGAGCTTAAATAAGACAAATAATTTGTATTTGAAAAATAATTTACAGATGAATACAATCCAACAAGGATATCTACTTTTATTTTTTAAAAGCTTTCTTTTATCTTTTTATACGGCAAAAAACACTCTACAGCGAAAAACATTAGTAATATGTATATGTAAATATTCTATATAAATATATATTGATTTAGTAATAATAAACATCGTTGAAAAAGAATCGATTTTTTTAACAAAATCAACGTGTGCGTCTGACTATACCCCGGAGTTATCTACTAACTTAAATTTCAGTTACTGTGCGCCGTAAAAGTATAAAAATTCCACTAATATAACCATGCTAGAACTAAAGTATTTTTTCCCAAAGACAAGTTAATATTGGTTAAGCTTTAAGAAAAAATATCTAGGAGAAATCTCTGCTTAACCGCAATGAATACTTTCGCGCTACTGTATAAAAGGTGGATATAGCGTAGTATATTATTAACTGCAGTCATAAAAATCACCTTTCGTATAAAAACCGGTATAGGTTCAATTATTTTATTTTATCGATTATTTACTAAAACAAAATTTATGCGCATATGATTTATTGTAACCCATCATTTTGCCTAACGTACTTTATTTTTTAATTTAATATTGTAGTAACAATTGGAATGAAAGCTCATTTTAAACTAATATCTTTGTTAATGACATATTCTTTTGTAACATCGAGTGTACAAAAATTATTAATAAACAACGCATGCAATCAAAACAATTAACATGTAAATTTTTACAAAAGATTAGACTTCGATGAAAAAGTAAACGTATAATTTACACGTGTGCGAGTAAAGATCCTACGATCTTCTTAGTGCGCGGAGCATTTTATCTGCAGGAGTAAACAGCCGTAATTGACCCTGAAGTACAAATCTCATAGTGCGATGAGTCATGCATCGATATTTCACTTTCGTGACATATATACATTCAGATCCTTGAAAATTTTCATTCTCATTTAACGATTCTTTACTTCTTTTTATTCTCTCTCAATAGATATCTCATTTAGCTTCATTAGAATTTATAAGTGCGGTTTTAAATTGCTAACGCATTCGATTACATTTAGAAAAGAATTTTATTATTATTTTTAAATAACCAGTGCTTTTACCATTGTATTTCTATTTAAAAATGAAAAATTAAATACCTTTTATGAAATGATTATACATCGAGGAACAAAATTTTATTAAATTAATGAAGCCTGTATAAGTGTTTAATAATCTTTTCTTATTTTACTTCAATTAATATTGACACAGTATTCGCAATACATAGATAGAACATAGCAAATTTTAGGGTATAAAGACCTACAATAATTTATTGTCTGCAGCATCTATACAATACTGTCGTAAAAGTTAATTAAGCTTTTTTCTTAAATATTTTAACAAAATATACGTGTTTCTTTGGAAATACAGGAGTTAGTAACGCATTTATTATGGCACGTATTACATAAAGTCGTAATAATTATTGTATAAAATTCATAATTATAAATGATTAAACCTAAATATATGTTGTGTAATTATGCAATTACTTTTAATCAGCATTTAAATATCTATTCTTATTGAAGTAACCTTAGAAAGTTAAATATATAAATATTTATTTCTTGATTCGACTTTTATAACTTTTATTGAAGAGCTTTTTGTTAAACAAAATTATTGACAAAATTAAAATTAATCTAGACAATTTTAAAACATTCATACTATCTACTTTTATAACACCTAATATTATTGAGACTAGAATTTTATTTAATTATATGTATGTCCTGTTCTGAAAAACATTGTAAACCATACTTAATTCTATTATCCTATTTGAAATACATATACCTACGTTAATTTCGTATCTCCTTACAAATACTTTCAAAACTACCGATATAATCATAGAATTTATCAAAACAATTCGCACGAACGAGAGACCCAATATATATATTCTATACTAATCACCGTGTATTCGCTCTCCCGCGTATATACATTCAAACGTCACGAACCTAATTCTACCACTAATCCACTTAATCATGCAAACCGCAGCAAACACGCGCACGGAATATATATGCGTGCAGGCTGTTCATTTTTGCGGGATATAAGAAAAAAGATCGTTTCATTTTACCGTGCCGATATATGTAGCAAAACCCCGTACAGATTAGATAATAATCGCTCGACCGCACTCGGCTACGATTCCGCACGCGATATATCAATTTCATAATATCTCCACGAGCAGTTTCCCCGATTTTTTTGGCCCCGTACGGAGCTCCATTTCATTTCGTACGCTACACAACCTCCCTTCGCGTGCGCACCGATGGATGTTTTAAAGCCTCGCTATTAACGCCTAGTCCCCTATATAGAAATGAGAAAAAAAAGAGAGAGTATACTCGGTGAACGAGGATCAAAAGATCGACTCTTGTTTTGCGTCAAGTGCGGACACTTATCGGAGTGCATTTTGCCCGCGCGCGTTTATTTTCTCTCTCTCTCTCTCTCTCTCTCTCTCTCTCTCTCTCTCTCTCGGTTCCCTCTTTCGCTCGTATTTTAATAAACGGGTTTCGCAACAACGGGACACGGTCCAGCGAAATCGCGGTAGTCGTATATACTCGCGCTCTCTCTCTCTCTCGTTCTCTCATAGCACATTAACGTAAGCGCCATAGTAACGTGCATGTTACGAGTCTCTTGCTCGCCGCGCTTTCTGTACACGTAAACGCGCTTCGATAATATAATTGTGCCCGAGCCTCGGGTTTCATAAACGTCGCGGTACGTCGCTCGCTCGTTCTGCACCTGACATATTAAGATTGAAAATAGCTCGAATTACAAAGCATTTTAGTACCTATAAGTATATCTTAAATCTGAGGATATTTTTTTTTTAGAGCTGCGCACATCGATTGTCTCTCGCACAATGAGCAATTATTCGTTATTTTTCACAGACTCCTGATCTGCTGCGTATATGCCAATTATTGTACAACTCGTATTTAAACTAGTTGAATAGACGACTTTGATAATTTCATTATAGGGACTGCTTTTATCGAGAAAATGCGTTTTACCAACGATATTTTCGGTCAAGCTTTCCGCATCGTGCGAATGTATATGAAATGAAAGGCGAATCGACTTTATACGAATTTCGTTTTTCTTTTCACTTACTTGATCTCGAACGTGCACGTGCGTATACTTTTACGATTTTAAATCACATATGACCGGTTCTGTTCTACATATAGATTTGAAATATTAACGGAACTTGGCAATGGATTTCTCTATCTTATACAGGAAAAGAAAATGACTTGTGTCAATTGACATTCAATAACTGTTAGTGCATGGATTTGAATCTGGATTTGAATATGGCAAATATATACCTGTATATTCAATAACAATTATTAAGTCCCGATGTAATAAAGCAAAATAGTGATAATAAAATTAATTTTTTACAAACCCTCAAGTAATTATAATTCAATGTTTATTATTTAAGATTTCTAAAACAGGTCATATGAGGTAATTTCTAGTATCACTAGCATTTGATACCTAGAAATGACGTGAACTATTCGTTAACATTTTAGTAATCTATTTTCTTAATAAGGGAACGTGCTATGATTAAAATTACATTACTTAACCCATTAATGACCAAGACCCCGAATTTTCAACAACTTTTTCAAACCTTTTTTTTAGTTGAAAAAAGGTATTGAAAAAGATGTTGAAAATTCGGGGTCTTAGTCGTTAATGGGTTAATAAGGGAACGTGCTATGATTAAAATTACATTACTTAATATGATATCGAAAATAATGTTGTGTTAAAATATTAGATATATATACATATGTAAAGAGCATGTAATAAGTTCTTTTGTATTAAATTGACTTTCACGCTTTGAAAAAGACAATAACCGATTCTTTCATAATAGGATATGATCACGTTCAGTAAGCAAAAGTATTCTCTTTCAATTTACTATACCTATAAAATACTAGTAACAATACAGTTTTAATTTATATGAAGTGATATAACATCCTTATAGTATAAACTAAACCCCATGCGCCACATTAGTCAGAAATTGGTATAGATAATACATGCGCAATTAACAATCAAACTTAATACATATAAATTAATAAGGATACAATAACTGAGAGACGACGAAAAATTGTTGCAGATTCCTGGCAATCTGGTGGCCACTGAAGTGCCAGATAACGAAGCGTCGCGCGCGCATGATGATCGTTGTGATCTGGTTCATCGCCCTCACAGCCACGTCCCCCTGGCTCCTCTTCTTCGACCTCGTCTCCATCTACAAGGACGACCCGGACTTGAAGCTCTGCCTGGAGATGTGGCCACGTCCCAAGGACGGCTCCCTCTTCTTCCTCATCGGTAACCTCATGCTCTGCTACGTCCTGCCCATGATCCTCATATCCCTCTGCTACGTCCTCATCTGGATTAAGGTCTGGCGGCGTCACATACCCAGCGACACCAAGGATGACCAGATGGAGCGGCTCCAGCAGAAGTCCAAGGTCAAGGTCGTCAAGATGCTCATCGTCGTCGTCATTCTATTCGTCCTTTCCTGGTTGCCGCTCTACGTTATTTTCGCGCGCATCAAGCTCGGTGGTAAGTAGTCTGAATTTTCCATAGAATAAGCTGCGGACTTTTATGTAAGTTTCTTTGAAATAAAATCAACCTACCTACTGTGCTTTAAATTAAAATAGCAATGTTCAGAATCAATCTCAATTTCTCTTTATGTGATATCGCTATTTGCTTTGCAATTCTAATTCTGTTTTAATGATCAGATTGATTTTTCTGTGTAAGCTTCAATTATCATTTTAACAAGCTTTATAATATCTCATAATGAAAAATAGTTAAATACGTACATTTCGAATCAAAAAAATATTATATGAACTCTTATATAAACCCTTGAAAATTAAGAAGATTTATACAGAAGTTTGTGCATTAAAATGAGGAGTATATAATATCTGACGTGTGCGATTAGTAGTTAAGTGCTGGGTACGGTTAGACATTACATTTTTTACTCAAAGGAAAAAGTTTTATATAGTTAAACTAGCGAGATGTATAAGTTCTCGAAAAAAATTCCCTAAATATTCTTTTACTGTGTGTAAAATTTTTTTAGTAAACCGTTCGTTAATAACTGTACAGTTCAAGTTAAAAGTCTAGAAAAATGCAACTCTAATAAGACTCGATGTTTTATTTTATTAATATCTCATTAGTAAGGATACTAAACAACTTAAAAATTTAACATTTTATTGTTTAATATATAATATTAAACTTGTATTTCATCAAAATCCATTCGTTAATTTTACATCTGATGAACCTTCTTAAGCTATTTTAGAACTGTCAATAGCTACGAGAACTTATAAAAAGCGAATTACATAAAGAGAAAAATAACAGCGAATATAGACCATTTTTTAAAAACGTTTCTATAGTAAAAGATTTTGACAAATCGTATTAATTAAATCATCCCAGTCAATGACATTTTATAAAAACTTTTCTAGATGGTAGATTGAAATTTTTTTTATATATTATATATATTTATGTGTCCGTGCACAATAACATAATTGTAGAGTTTTGTTAATGAATTGCCTGGATTATTCTTAATCATATATCAGAATTATCTGAGTTTACTCGATATTTCTATATTATTTCGATCGTCCTGAATATATATTGATTCAAGTATTATTAAACATCATCGTCCATCAATGCGCGAAATATTAGTTAAGGGGGTAGTATACGTTTGAGGCCT
>UELV01084582.1:0-12209 GCA_900490015.1 Megastigmus stigmatizans | reverse complement strand
TATATATATATATATATATATATATAGTAAAGACCAACGCGAAATATATTTAATTCGTTTTGAAAGTGCAGGCATTCGAATCGCCGCCTCGGTCAATTCAGTTAGGCAAAATCAGAGGAACGTTTCATCAAAGCGCGCGGCTGCGGCCGACTATACCGCCAAAGCTCTATAATTTTCATCGCTGCAGAGCCAAACGCATTACACGTGCGCGCAGTAATAGTACATATATACCAGGTCAAAAACAGTCTCATTAAAGCTTTGACTCCAGTTCCATAAACTCCAGACCCCAAAGGATTTCCACTACTAAATGCTCGGCTATTAATTTTTATCAAAGACCCGAGAATTCGAGGAACTGCGCGATTTGTCCATCATACATATATATAAGAAAATCAATTACTACGAACGATACATATCCGCGATCATCAATCATACGTAGAAAAGAATCCAAGGGGGCCTATAAGCGTCTAATGCCGCTCTAATGACTCGTGCGTAAGCGATCTCCCTCCTCGAGGGATCATATCAAGCCTTTCTGCGCTCGCCCACACCTTATAACTGCACACACTGCTTCTCTCTGGCTGTCCTACTATATACACTGCTGCGCCACGCGGCTTTCCACGAGTCCGTAAACGCGCATATACGTATAACGCGCGCTTCTATACACGGCCATATCCGGCTTTTATTTATACGATCCTTGGCGTAATTCCCATGCAGCAGCAACGGCACCGGCAACTTGGCGCGGCCCTCGTCTTTCTCTTCATTTCCGTCTGAACAACAAGAGCCGCAGAGCAGCAGAAGCGGCAGCGGCAGCCACACGTATCACCTTCATACCGCGCGGCTTGCGAGTTATTTATTTTTATGGCACGCGAGCTTTTGCAAACCTCCCTCTCTCTCTCTCTTTCTCCCACTCGCTCCCACTCGCTCGCACGCGCGCGCGCGAAAAGCTTCGAGTTCTCCCTCTCGGTGGCGTTATATAGATGTATATAGTATTATACATAGAGCGAGGTTGGACCGGCAGCAGGAGCGGCAGCAACAGGGAGTAAAGAGCCTGTGCCCGTTTAATGGCGTTACAGGGGTTACCATGGCGACGCGAAACCCCCATAGAATCACCTCTCGGCCCGCCAGGAAAGCCCATTTATCCTGGAAAAACATTATAAGAACCCGGCCAGAGAACGAGAGAGAGAGAGAGAGAGAGAGAGAGATCTAAAGCGAAGACTCGTGCGCGCGTCGGTGTGTCCGGTGTGTGGGTGTGCGAGTGCGAGTGTATACGCGCGGCGGAGAGTTAGGCCAGCCAATATTCGGCTTCTAGAAGCCCCCGACTACGGACGACGATGTCTTACACATGCAGTGCGTGCGCACGTAGTGTAACGGCTGGTGTATAGGTGAGACGAGCCTCGCCGAGGGATACGTGAGTTTTCCTCGAGGTTTTTCCTCTTTTTCGATTCCGCTATATAGACGCAGAGATGCGTAGATAGATAGGGAGAGTAAAGGGGCGAAAACATTGGACTGGTGATGTTCTTTTGTCGATTTGTTGTTTAATTATTAAGATGGAATAGTCGTCGGGTGTTCTTCTCTTTTGTCGTGGGAGGAGATCCGAACTGTTTACCTGCATCACGAGCGTACGTGGCACTGCAGATCATGGACTTGACGACAGGCTTGACTTATACTCGTGAATAAAACAGAATTGTCTCAGCGCTTATTGATTATTTTATACCGATGAGCGCATATACTTGTTGAACTGTGCCGTTTCGTTCGGTAAAGTACCTTTTTCAAACTGAGATGCAATATTTAGGGTCAGTTTATATTAACATTTACAGAATTTCATATTAAATGTAATAATCGTGTTTTAAAATATCTCGTTCATAAAAATTCCTAGTATATGAGTATTATGCGCACGCATACAATATTTGCGCTACCTTGTAATGTTTTTACAAGGCAACGCAAACAAAAGCTAGCGGAAGCCTGCAAAAATGTTTCTACGCAAATTAAATTTCCGCTTTTCGCATATTTTCAACTCGTAACTACAGTATTTTTTCATTGCTCCCCGAGCTAAAATATATAATAATCCTCTTTTTTAAAGTAATAACTTCATCCACCTTCCAAAAGAAAGACACCATCACGGACCTTACGAAATCCCATTTGGCAAAGGTGCAAGCCAATATTATCGCAGTTTTTCCAAACGCAACACGCAAACAAAATGAGACTACACAATCAACTGGATCCACTTCTTATATATCGCGGCGATCAATCTACACGCGATCATGGACGAAAGTATTGCGTAACACTAGACGATTGATGCCTTGCAGTGGAGATAAAAGTAACACGCCAAGTCGGAGAAATCATATGCCTCGCGCCTCTCCAGCGAACCGAAAGCACGAGAAACTGCGCCATCGGGGAAAAAAGAAAGGAGTTGAAACAAGTCGAGTAGCAGCGGCAGTTCTCGTGACGCCTTATTCTGTTTTTTCACCGTCAAGGGTCCCCAAGTTTCGTGTATATATGCATGTACTTTTTCCTCGGTCGCTCTAGGTTTTCTTCTACCGCTATACGGACAGAGTTCTTGAAAAATTCAGATCTAGTTACGACGACTGCCTTCGCCTTACGTACACACGCATAAATGTATTTTTATGCGGCTTTAATGTTGTCTTGCAATTTTAACGCGCGGCAAGCGTCGCGGCACTTTTCCTCTCTTTCTATTTCTGTGTAAACTTGTGTGTGCGCTGCAACTTATACAGCACAGTTCTACTTCTATATACGTATATATCGGCCACCACAGGAGAGATGAAAATATTCGCTGTCCAGCTCGACTGGCTGCTGCTGCTGCGCCGGCGAAAACTGAGCAAAAAAGACGCGAAATTTCCTGGTATCTCTCTCCCTTTTTCTCTCTCTCTCGCTCTCTCCACCCCTTCCACGCGTCAAAACACCGGGCAATTAACCCCCGAGGGGATTTAAAAGCCCGGCCTTCGCTCGTTCGCAGTTTCTCTCCGTCTTTCCCTTCAGACTTTCATACATCCACGCAGCTTTAGTGGAGATACATATAGGCACCGTACGTGTGTGACGTCTACTATACACGGTATATATATACTAGCGCCTAATGCACAGACTCTCGTGTGTGTGTGGGCGAGTGGTAGTACAGGATGAGGCTGCGAGTTCGTTCGCGGCCACAAGGGAATTACTAAGGATTACACGAAAATTCTATTATCGTCTTATACCCGCGCGACGCACATATATAGACATATACATATATCGGACCTTCTGTGTCACTGGCCAATTTGTTTTTTTTCCTCCTCCTCGCGAGCCACTCCGATATTATTTATGTGATTCTATCTGGATATGTATGTTGCTGTGCATCTTTCTTTCTTTGTATAGGGGATTGCTCATTTATAAGAATGAAGGAGCTATATACGACGCGTTTGGACCTTTTAGCCGTGTGAAATGTACTTGGAGGTCGATTTGTTTCGAGGGGAGGCTGCAGGGGTTGAGAGAAGGAAAGGAGCTGCTCGTATGAATGCAAATGCGTGCAGGATGTCGCGAGCGTGCGAGATTCGCAGGTGTATAATATTGTGGCTAAAGGCAATTGCCGGGATTCTTTTATGCATACGGCGGGAGATGCAAATTTTTAAATTAGATTTGCCTATCCTATTTATGCTTTCGTCGCTCGGTGTTACGCGAGGATTCGAACAGCTAACTGCGCGGTTTTACTTATCAAATGAAACTTTTCGACCAAGTTTTAATGATTCTGGCATAAACTAACTCTTTCTGTCGTTTTTAAACGAATTTAATCCTAAATTTATCGAGAATCAACATTTTTATCAAGTCATAATTTACTGACATTTAGCTCCACCGCACGTGCTGCCTCGATTAAGAGATTTTTCATGTCGTTTAATAACATAAAAATATAGAGCTATTCCACAGTCTGGTATTAGAGCCTCTCAACTAATAAAAACTCAACTGCAGAGACCAAGGCCGCGATCTCAAAATAACGTCCAGTCGAAATCGAACAAAGCCGCAAACTCAAAATTGAACTTTGGCACGTCCTTATAAATCGACGATTTCACACTCGGACATATACGAAATCCATAAGGAAATCCTCGAAGATCCGAAATTCGGCGCATGAAGAGCGGCGTTGAACTATGCCCGAAACAGCTCTCGGCGGCCTCTCTGAATAACATTACACACATCATAGCTGCCGCCCCCCGCGTCCACCCGCACTAAATCATTCGAAAGCGTTTAAGCCCATCGCCACCGTCGACAGCTCTCGAAACGCGAGTTAACTGCACCTCTGTACATATAACGGTATAGTCACGAAAAAAGAAAGAGTGACAGAGAGAGAGAGAGAGAGAGAGAGAGAGAGAGAGAGAGAGAAATCCTCCACAGTCAAGCTAGGGCTGCAGATTAGCTAATAGCAGGCTATGTAATTGCAATTAATTAGAGAGAGCGAACGGTGTAAATCCGACACTAGCACGCGAGCTTCAACGCTTATACATCCCGCAGTGCTTCTCTCTCTATGCGTTCTCGTCTGTATGTGTGCGCGCGTTTGTGTGTGTGCGCACAGGATGATCCGGCATTAAATTTGTCCGAGGATGTATTACAGGCCCGAAACCTCACCCCTCGCAACAATGCGAGAATTTACGAGGCGCTGACCAAAAGAGCTCGTTCCCTCTCTCTCTCTCTCCATATATATATGTATAGGTATATATATGTTATATAGAAGCCGGACCGATCGCCGAGCGAATTGTCCGTGCGCTTCGTTTTCCCTTCTCCCTTCCCCCCTATACACATATATGCGCTGCAAGTATATACCAGTCGCGGCCAATTACCGACCCTCGCATTAATCCGCTTAATTAAAGATTGCATGAAAATTCTATTACCGTCTTATTGGCCAATGAAGCCGACTCTGTGTCCCTGCGTGCCTCGCAGCTCTAATTATAAAATTTACCTCTCTCTCCCTCTCCCTCTACATATATGTGTGTGTGTGCAGTGCGTCGAGGCTTAATTTATATGTGTGTATATATAGAGGGTGGGTGGGCGTATATTATGAGCCGTCAATATTTTATCGGCCTCACAAATTATGGACAAACGAGACAAGCCTAGATCGCCGTGTTTGTGTATGTGTGTGTACGTGTGTATTTGTACAAGAAACGGAAAAATTCGATTTGGAAGCACGCGCGCGTATCGAATCGAGTGCGTAATTAATTTGGAAATGATGAGGTGATCGCCTTTAAAAAGGATATAAATCAACGATCGAGTCCCAATGCCAACAAGACAAAGAGGGAAAAATAACGCGACGGTTAAGAGATTAATGAAAGCCATCAAATCAAGCAGCCACTGCGCGTATAGTGTTTATATCGATTCGTTTACGCGCATCGTCGCGCATTACAGATGCGACTGAAGCCTCCGCGATATTTGCTCCTGATTAATGCATCCTACTCTCCTCGAGAGCTCATCGACAAATTATCGGTACCGCATCGGTATGCACGGTAGGTTATTATATATAAGCGTTTCGTATGTAGTGATCGCAGCGAACTTTTTGCGCGACGTTCCCAGGCCTGGAATATCATCGGCGCGTGTTTTCGAGAAAGTTCACTCGGTATCGTACTGCAAACTTCCTATAGCAGAATGACGAGCGTTTAAAGAGAGTTCCTGCGCTTTTGCACGAGCTAGTTTCAATCCGCCTAAGAGTTTTTAAAAGGAAATATTTTTAAGAAGAGTTGCCAGTTTTAAAAAGTCCATCTCTCGAAGCATCTCGAAAGAAATGGGGCAACGAGTATACATATAAGAGTCCGAACCAATGAGAATTTGAACCTTTTGAAAGGAGCAGCTCGCAGGCTATACATCGTCAGCTACCCTGCAAGTCGAGCTTTTCAGCTTTCGAGCCAGTCAATTACCACTCCCTCATTAACCCCTTCCCTCTCTCTCTCTCTCTCTCTCTCTCTCTCTCTCTCTCTCTCTATTCACGGCTAATAATCGTCGAGCATCGGCTCTTTTTCACGAGCAATTGTGAGAGAGGGAAAGAGAGGGAGAACAGCTCAACGAGCCACGTGCACATCGAGTCTTATAGGTGTATGTATACCTATACGCGTGGCTGCAGCCTCGGCGCATGCACATAAGTGGCGCGTAACGCAAGGACTTTGAGGTCGTACGGTGGGCCGCGGTTTCCTGCACCACTGGGCCGCGTATATCTATATGCACTTGGCTGCCGGCGCGGCGGCTCTTCTCTCCTCTTCTCTTCTCCTCTCTCTTCTTATCCCTTATGCGCAGTCGAGTTGGATTGTCAAACACTCTCGGATTTCTCAGGCTCTTTGCTCGCGCTCGGAGTGGAAAGCTCTTTTGTGTGCATGTGTGCATGTGTGTGTGTGTGTGTGTGTGTGTGTGTGTGTGTGGAGGGGGCGGGGGGAGGGGAGAGAGAGTGGGAAGCGGGTTTTTTCTCGGTTACACGTGGGAGTGCGAGCATCTGATTGTTTGGAAAAAGTTTAGGAAAATCAAGAGGGGGAACTTCGAGTGTCTGTATGTATATAAAGTTTCGGATGCGAGCATCGACCGAGCTGGCATTCAGCGGGAAATTTACAAACAAGAGGGGCGGCAGAGAAAAAAAATCTCTTATTAAATAAGTGCTTGTATAATTGATGTGAATGCGGGATACAACACAGAGCTGATTAACTTCCCCAATCAATCTGATTCCCTCTAATCTTGATTTTTTTTTTTTTCAGTCCAACGTTAGCGAGCAAACAGTTTTCATTTATTTCCCCGTAACGCGTATGTACGATGCGCTTAAGTAGCATCAATTGGTATTGAATACAGCTGCAATAATACCATTTAATCTCGTTAGTTGCGTGTATGCGCATAGATTATGGGACATGAAAATTCCTTGATTATTTACTTACATCGCGCCGACGCACACCGAGTGTATTATGTTCTATTCAGCCGATAAATTATACGCGAAATAGCTGCTGATGCTATGGTTCACGAGCAGGATTATAACCGCGGTATGAATTCATTTTCATGCGATGCTTCACTTTCACAGAATTGTGCGCTGCAGTTCTCGCGGTTTCGTCCGGCTATTGAAGTTTTCCAAGTAATTGCAGTTGATGTAAATTCGATGAAGCTTTAGGCGAATAATTTTCCTCGATTTCTCTACAAATAATTTTCCTAATGTTGATATAACTTAGTAAAAAGAAAACTGTGTTTTACCGTATAAAACTTTGTAATATAATTAATATGTCCATCGTACGGAGAAAATAAAGGAAAACGATAACGAATTTCTAAAATGACCGATCTGACAAAAAATATTCGGCAAACGATCGACAAACTAAAAAATCTCACGACGAATCGCGCTCAACTATAAATTCGATAACGAAATACGTGCCTCTCTCTCTCTCTCTCTTCATGTCCCCGTGTCCGAACGATCCAAACTCCGCGCAACCCTATATGTATATACAGCGTTATACAAGGCTAAATTCAACCTAAATTTGTTTTCCACACCGTGCGAGTGCCGAGCGTTCGTCCGTGCTCGTGCAGTGCTTACGGTCGTACGGTGCGCGCTGCAGAGGGGCATGAAAAAAAAATGAGAGCCGAGAGCGAAGTAAAATTCCGGCTAGCGGCACATAAGCCAAAAAATTCTGATGTATAACATACGCCGCGGCTCGCTTTTTCCGTAATACTTTTGCGCTGTACACCCACACAGAGAGAGAGAGATACGAGAGGAGTAGAGCTTCGGGGCTATTCCCATAGCCGCTAGGCCGCGGATTATTAAAATTTTTGCGATGCGTTATGACGCAAGAGCGAGTATAGCGTAGAAATATATCTATATACATATATGTATATATCCTTCATGTCTGGGCGCGTTATTGCGGAATGGAAAAGTCATATTCGCCAGGCTGTACAGACAGCCGGAAGAACAGAGCGCCACGGGGAAGAGGCAGCGAGCAGTGGATCAGAAGCGAATATGTAGTGAGACTGCGGGTGCACGATGTATATGGATATATATTATATGTATATATGGGAAGATGAATGGGAGCTAAAAGGAGGAGCCGATGAAGCTTGTTTTCTTGGCCGCGCGTGTCGCCCGAGCGCCAGATGGAATATATACACGAGCTCAGTGTGTGTCGTGTTCCGCCGATATTGTGCAAGTGCCCGTGGTAACACTCGCCGAATGCCATTACCCCGGACATACTGCAGTATAGGCGAGAATCCCTTGGGAATTTAGGCCTCGCCGAACAAAAAGGCAAGGATATTTCCCTCTGTCTTCTGGGAGGGCAGCCGGAGAAAGCGAGAGAGAGAGAGAGATAGAGGGAAAAAAAGAAGAAAGGACCCTGGGCGACCCTTCGTTTTGTACTTACACGTCCTGGTGCCTTGCTGAAAAGAAACACCATATATATATATATACATGTACATGGTGCGTGTGGGCGCGATCTACTGCGACTTATTGCGCTGCGGCGCGGCGGCGAACGTACGTGACTAGGCCGGGGAGGCGCCTGAGCGTGTAAGCGAAAATTATGTCCTTACTAGCTCTTCGTTCTTTCTTCTCTCTCTCTCTCTCTCTCTCTGTGTGTGTGCTTATCAAAGACGCATGCGGATCTACTGCTTATTGCGACGTGTGCTTTTTGTTATTAAAGTTTTAGGTGGTAGCAGGAAGAGCTGGACAAGTGGGTGAAGATGTTTAGAGTTAATTATTTATGTGACGAGTTTGCCTGGGCTCTTTTGTTCTTTTAGTATGAGGAGGATGGAAAATGTAAGTTTAATGTTGGTAAGAATAATAATTATGTTATGAACTATTATATGTCAACCACGAAATACGTCAGCTGCAGCAATGAGTCATTTTCAAAACAGCAAACTAACGACTCATTCGTCCCGCAAGAGTAAAAACAATAAAGAACAGAAACTCTTCTCAACCACGTACTCAAGCGGTTGGTTTACCAAACAAGTCACCACCTCGGAGGCGCTCGAATAAAAATGACCCGCGATGACGTACGTCTATGGGCCTCCCCTCAAAACACGAGAACATATTCTCTGTCGCGAAATTTCGTTCGTCGACTACACATATATGTGTATATATATAGAGCCTCGCGCGACAAAGTCTTTCGTCGTCCCCTTAAATGCCCTTAGCAAGAGCTGAAGAGAAAAAGCAAGCTCTCGGGTGATGTTGGCGAATGTTTGGACGACTCTTTGCCTCGAACTGGGCCAAGTCGGTCACGACGCTCTCTCTTTCTCTCTACTTCACGCTCTACGGCGGCGGCGGCGGCGGCGGCGGCGGCTCCTCACACTTCTTACTCTCTCGGGCGCCATTTGGCCCCGCGCGCGAACTCACATACATAATGCTGGAAGACTTAAAGCGAGAGAGAGAGAGGCTTTGGGGCGGTAGCGAACAATGAGCGGATTCGATCTTTTTCTCTTTCTTTTTTCTTTCCTTTCTAGACTCGCTATTGCTTTCATTCTGGGACGTCGTTGCGTTCTTGATGGAATTCATTGCCTGCGACAGGCTTTAAGCTCCGAATCATCTTTGAATACAAAAGATATTAAAAAAGTTCAGATAGCCATGATGATGAACTGATTAATTTTTCGTGTGCTCTTTGTAATTCTGAAAGAATTTTTGAATGTTGCATTTTATCTGATGAAGAATGACGTTTGCAAAAGCATATTTAATTTGCTTATAACGGCTTTTAATAAAATGCGGACCATAATACTTTTTCTTGTTTACGGCTTCCTCCTTTAAATATTGGATTTGGTTAATTACATTAACTAAAATATACGAGCCAACTCGAATATCGTCGATATTGGAAAATCTGCTCTACAATAGTGTAATCTTATCTTTCGCTGATATAATCATAGATATATAAGAATAGAAAGAGTAATTCGCATTAATAAATCATCAAGCACATTATCGTGTAACCAGCTGATCTCCCCAAATATCCAAATCTAAGTTATAAAACGTCAGCAAGTCGAGTTTGAGCTTCTCGTTCCGCCGCTCTAATCCACTGCAGCCTAGCCCATCTTCCTCAGCCGCAGCGAAGCACAGCTCTTGGTGCCAACGAACTGCCTCGAGTTCCACGACTTGACTAAGGAGGGGTTACCGCGTGTGTACCTTCGAGTGACGGCCCAGGCACGTACATACACCCAGACTCTGTCTCTGTGTGCGTGTGCGCATGTATGTGTGTGAGTTTAACAAAGGGCCCACTGTCTTCTCCTATAATGCAGCGTCGGTCGATGGGCTCTCGAGGAATAAACGCGAACGAACGTCGGGACTCTCTCTCCCCCGCTGATTGGAGAAACGCTCTTCAAATAAACAATCGCTCGCTGCTGCTGCTGCTGCTTCTGCTGTTCCCTGGACAGTCTTTCTATCTCGAGGACGCAAGAGAGAGAGAGAGAGAGAGAGAGAGAGGCTGATCGAAGTTAGTAGATGTATATATGTATACAGTTCAGACTATGTATCCGCTGATCGAAAACTCGACGAATGTTTTTCTTGAATTAGGCACTTATCTCGATTGGTTTACCTAGCGAGCACGGACTCGTCTGTGTGCTACAGCTTGAGCCGTGTAAAGAACTAAGTGGGAGTTGAGATGTGTCTGTGCGTATATTTATGAAATTACATTGCATTCTCACTCTCATAAATATAATGAAGAAAGTGAAGAAGTTCAGGTTAAAAAAAAATCGATTCCCATGTAATATAGCTAAGAAGATCGATCTTGAAGATCCAGCTGAGTAGAAAGTGTCATTTCGTCTACTTGCTTTGGTATGCGTGGTGGAATAATTGAGCTCGACAAATGTCGTTATTTTAACGTGAAATAGAATGAATTGCTTTCCCCAAAAAGCTTGTGAATATATAAATTTTGTTTTAGAACTTTTATTTTTTCTTGATATATGCAAGTAGAGCATTGAAATTTTACCTTCTAACTCTTGTTTTACTTATCCATAATTTCAGACCACAGCAACTTATACTGCACTATTTGCTTCAATGAAATTTACAAGTATAGTTGGAAGCAATTTATGAGTATTATTTCCCATGATTAAAGACGCCATAAACGTGATGACCCATCGAGAAATCACCTTTTTTATTTAGATTAAAATAAAGTTCAGATATTCTGGAATTTTGCCAATAAAATCGCAGACGCCTTACTACTTGAAATTAGGCCACATCGTAAAACTGAATCGTATTATTGCTGCCTTTAGTACTGAATAACAATATGTATATAATTATATTCACAAATTTTTAGCAATTAATAAAAGCAGTTAATTTTGATAAAAGAATTACGTAAATTTAGTACAATTTTCTAGTTAAAACTGAAACAATAAATGTGGTAAATGACGCTTGCATAATTTCAATATTATATTGCATCCAGACAAATCCTCTAATTTGTTTAACATACAGTTATTAAAACCTTACAGCAGTAAGTACTATAAATAGTATCGGATGTATAGTATATAAATTTTATTAGTTAGACAAAGAGTTATTCAAACCTAACTATGGCATTATAAATCATTTTGGAAATTGTAATATATTACGTAATATGCTATATACTAATCATACATGCAATCAATAATCCTACTCTACAATATGTATACCCTTCTACATTGCATAGCTGCAAGAAAAAATTAGATTCAACACATACTCGAGCGCATTATCTATGCTTTATAGATGAACCAGGTAGAACAGGAAAAATATTCTATATATAATTATATATAATTATATATGATGTTTGATATACTACGCATCATTGCCGCTAGGAGGCTACCCGTTTTTTGCTCCAGCAAAAGAAAACCAGCGCTTAAGGTATAAGTAGAACTCAAATTCTACTTGATCAAAAAATTTCAAATACACACGGAGAGCGATTTCATCGAATTTTTCGATGGCATTTACTCATCGAACTGTTCGATATTCGAATTCATCGAAAAAGTCGATAGTTTACATCGGAAAATCGGATGAATGCTATAGAAAAGTTCGATGGGTAGTAGCCATCAAAAAGATCGATGACTTTCATGCAAGAGTTCCATGAAATCCATCGAACTCTACGTCAGTAACGCGCAATCATACTCAGCATACATATATGCCAAATAGGTTATGTATGTATGTATTTATTTATATAAGCTCTTGGGCCCAGGAATGACCTTAGTTTACATATATTTATATAAATTATAAATTATATAAAGAATAAATAATATATATTATATAGGTTATGTTTACTTCAATTGATGTGGTCCCTATATAGCCCTAAACATAG
>UELV01084578.1:0-13360 GCA_900490015.1 Megastigmus stigmatizans | reverse complement strand
TTCTTACTTTCATCTGAGATTCTCTTGCCAATGCATAGACATAAATCTTGGTTAAGTGTTTTTTAAAGAGCAATAAACTAATTCGAGAAACTTTTGCAAAGAAAACTATGCAGGATTAGGACTTTGAGCAGTTGTGCATAAGTAAATAGTTTTGCTGACTCCTCAAAACTAAAAGATTATATAAAACAAAATCGAAAGAGGAAAAAAGTTGCCATTTCATTTTATTTGCATGATTTTGCAACGATTATTTTCAGCCAATTATAACTTTGGAGCACTTAAAACTCTTCGTACTTCTGCAATCACTCAAATTGGAGTTCCTACATTCTTAACTTCAGTTTTCCGTTTTCGCTCGCGAAATATTCCAGATCGTTTCGCGAACGTTTATTTTCTCCGCGCAAGTTATTTACGAAACAGGAGCGTGCTTTATTATGTACTTCCGAAAAAGAAAATTTGCCCGTCGCTAACTTGCTAGAGAGAGAAAATTCATCGAGACAAAAGCACTTAAAAAACACTTTAACTATTATATTTTGCTTTCAGCAGCTTGTCTATGCATAGGTATATACAATTTGAAAGAAAAAGAAAAGCATTTCTCCATTTCATGTTAGTCGAGAGTAACTTGTATGACAATCACATTCGGTATACCTACGAAACCACCGTTAACTTTAATTAAGTGAAATATAACAAAAAAAAAATATCGTTTAAATCACGCTATAGAAGAAAATCTTTATCAACAAGGCATTCGTTGAATTACTTTAAATCTTCCTTCCCTCTTTCTCTCTCGCTCGTTCGCTCTTCGTCCAAACAAAATTAGTCCCGTAGCTATTTCGGGAGTTGGCACACGAGCCGTAACAGCAACGCAAACTCTCTCAAGCGTTTTGCAGAAAGGCATAGCTTTAAACTTTGATGCTGTTCTGAAAATTCACAGCGCGTGGAATCCAATCGAAGAAACGTCTCACTGTCTCGAGCCTTTTCCTTTTGCGTGGGTGTTTATCGGTTTTTCTTTCGTCATGGCAATTGTTCGAGCTTATTTCTAATGTGTCCTTGTCTTTAATATATCTACTGTCGACGGTGTGTCAATCATTAACTTTATTTTGTTTATTTAAGGTACACGAGATTAAAAACTACAGTTACAGAAGTTAGTGATATGAAATTCGAAAGAACATTGTAACAGCTCCAAGTTTTTTTGCGCTTTGAAAAGTCTCAGTTACCTACGTCGTTCTTACTTTGTTCGAAAGTTCATTTGGTGTTAATGAGTTCAAAATTTGCTTGTGGAATTTGTTATTTCGCGTGCAGGAAGCTCTGCAGTTTGTTTTACTTCAAATTTCTGCGCTTTGTCTGCTGTCGATGTAAAGCAACAACGAAAATAGTACCTTGTTGAATATTTATGTTTCAAAATACATATTTCGTCTCAAATTTAGTCTGTAGTTATTATGAAAAAAAATTTCGCATTCAGACACGAACGAACTTGATTATACTTTTTCTCGAGCATACCATTTTTTATTATTTTAGTTGACAACTCCGCGAAGTAACACGTTCTAAATTTTCCTATAAAAGGCCAGTTAACCTTTTTCCGCTATTCTCTTCCGTTCCACGAACACAACCAACTTTCAGTCTTCTTACTTCACAATGAATGAAGCACAACCTCTGAGTTTTAGGAAAAAAAATTTTAAAAAAATATCTCGAAGCGTAAGCATTTAAAACGAAAAGAAACAAGCCATCTCGAGATTTAACTTGTTTCAATCGATTATAACCTAACCGCAGAAACTTTAAAAAAATTCCAATAAAAACTTTTAACAATAGCGACGCAAGTGTATCACTTTATACCATCTTTAAAAATAGAAAGCGCCGGAATCGTAGGAATCCTCATTAAAATTTCACGCGGTTCACTAATCGATAATATCATTAACAAAACTCACACGAAACCAAAGTAGCTTTTGAAAATAGAACCTCTTGAACTGTCGTTAATCGAATGATTTAAAAATACCCAAATTTACTCTTTCGTGCTTTCAATCTTAACAAAGAAATCTTTATATTCCTCGCGCTTGGAATAAAGCGTTTTTTAACGGCCTTTTTTAAATTTCAAATATTTCGAAGTGGAATTCTAAAGCGATCGAACGGTGAGGAGAGAGAATAATAATCGAACCAGGAATATTAAAGCGATATGTGCGCACCCGTAGATTCAAGACCCCCAGAAAACCGGAACACCAAAGAGCGAGAGAGACTCGAGAAACGTGTTTTCCGTTGCGTGCGCACAAGCGAAGCGAGACGAGCAGCAATTCCAACCAAGTGAAACCTCGCGGCGTGCCTCAGGGGATTCTTTATTAAAGGTGTTGTGTCGCGCGTTATTCCAAACATCGATAGAACATTACTTAGGTTCTTTTTTCCTTCACTTCTTTTCGCTCATGCTTCGCAGGAATTTTGTCCTTTTAAGGATATACTTTATTAGAAAATACTCATGTTTTGTTATTCAATATTTCTCAGTATTTCACGATTACTTTCCGAGTAACAGCTAGATGTCAAATAGATTTGTAATGACTAATCACATATTTATTTATTGTAATGTTATGCAAAATAGAAGCAGTGTTCTATAATGTGCGCATAAATAAGACATGCGTCACTTAGAGTATCCTGTTAATTATAACGAGTTTTTTTTTTAGATTTTATAGGTAATTATACATTAAATTTGGCGATTCATTAATTAAACAAAAAGATCATTTTACCTATAAATTACTTAGGTAGAGAAACTGGAGCTTGAATTTAAATTAAAGAAATCCATGACTTGGAATCATTTTCAAGGTCACACTGCACAAAAACTTGTACACAACTTTAAATGACATACAATCAACTCTCAAAGCATACTTACGATGAAAATGTACAATTATTACGAACAACAAACTGCAGAAATCCTATGGTGATAAAGTTACGTTTTATTTTTTCATTCTCTTCGCACACGTTTGGTGTCAATCAGAATTTTTTGGTTAGCACGCTGTCACAGTTAATCACGCATTCCGTTCGCTCGCAATGTGTCACTTAACATGCATAACATCAAAGCTAACCTTCGAAAGGAAAAAATAACGGTGTCCCATGCGATCGGATTTAAATTTACTACCTATGTAAGAAGAACAGAGGGCGAAATTTACAAGGTCCCGAATATAAATTAAAGGGACGCCGTTTACACGTTATTATTATTACGTACACGGCGCCTTACATAAGCGCGTAATATCTCCTTCGTCTCCAGCATAACAGGATTAATTTCGCGTGACAAAGGCTTATACGCGCCTGGAATTCGTCATAGGATCGTTTCTCTGTCTTTCTTGCGCTCCTCTAAAGTCCGTTTCGAAGAAAAGATTCTTCAAGAGAGAGAAAGACAGACTGGTATTATAAACCTCGCGTCAAGGAAGTAATTCACTCTGTTCTAAGACCCTCAGAAGGACACTTGGACTTGCCCTCCTCCCGTGTTTCATTCTCCGTTCAGGTCAAAATAATTACTGTGAGAGAATGAGCGAGAGAGATGGATATAGACCGACCCTTCTCACTTACAAAGCCTCTGACAAACTCAATTGTTATGTACTAGACGTTTAGCTTTCAGGTATATTTATTTGTATATGCATAGCTGTGCAAAGCCTGAAAAGTGTAACTACTGCTATGCTTACGCATCTTTTTATTTTGATTTTTTTTCTGTTGTCTTCGAATGCCTTGCAATGTAAACGAATTCTGCAGATGTCCAAATGCAGCAACGTGATCATTTGGTTTGGTTTTATTTTATTAAAGAGACACGTTATGCGTAACCTTCAACACCATAAAATAGTGTAAAACTTGTCAAGATGAGTATAGAAGTTGTTTTAAAAGTGCATTAATCACGTAATCCAATCTCAAACTTTTATTAAAATGTTACAATGAAACATATTTATTTAAAACAACATCATTAGGGTCATAAACCAACGCATCAGTGGCTAAAAAAGGTACACCTGCACAAAATCCAACTATACCCACATTCGATTCTTATTTCTTTAAATTTAAATCATTTCTACCTGAAAAGAACGTAGGTAAGTAGAAAAAAAAAGAAAAACCGAAGAATGAGAAGCAATAGAAAAACTCATCGCGGCGCCGGCATAATCCACGTGGAATACGAGACAAAAGTGAGAGAAAAGAAGAAAAAAAAAGGCCTAACCTAGCCACTGTCTTGCTACATCTCGCGCGCGCGTAACGAATGGAAAGGTAGCTGTGGCTGTGTAGTAGGGGAAGAGGCGGGAGAGGGGAAACAGGTGCCCCGGAGAGTATCGAACCGTCGGCCGCCGCCGGGAATTCCGGTTTCCCTTATCCGAGCAGGTCACGCACACTCGCTACACACACACACACACACACGTGCGCGCGCGCACACTGCACACACACATTCAGCTCGGCTCTTCCTCCTCTCTCTTTCTCTCGTATACCCATACTGCGGGAGAGCGTGAAATGCGCGCAGCGACACGACAGACTGCACATCGCGCGCGCGCATAATGGCCGCCTGGGAAAAGCAGTAACATTGTAACTAATCAGACGCCTTTTCTCTTATTCTTTTCATTTTCCAGACCGGCAACCGATTCCTCCTTTTGTCTTCCCTTTTCATTTAATCAATTGCGAATTTTCGTCGAGGCTTTCGAAAGATTTTAAGAATATTTTATATGCTTAACGGTAGTTCGTATTCTCATTTAAATTATAAAATTTATAACATTTTTAAAATTGCTCGACAGTAATACATAACTTGTGAATGGGTCTAAAAATAGAAGGAAACATCTAAATCTAAATTGAACAATGAAATCGCCTCGCAAAATAAATTCATCCAAGCAGAACTCGCAATATTATTCAAGGTTATGTTAATTCCACTCAAATATACATTTCCTCGCAGTCTAGCGTGTCATAAATTGATCTAAAAACGCTGGACTCTCATTTCCAAGTTTCTGCATAACAAGAAAAGAAACATGTCGCTCCACGCCCAGTGAAAAACCACATTAAAAGTTCGCGACATAACCTTATCTTACGCAACTCGAAAGCAATTTCGTGGCTTTCCCTCTATTTCTTGCGCGCTGCTTGCAATCGTCAAACTTTCCGTATCTAAAAAAAAAGTAGAAGTAACTAAGTACAACGACGCGTCAAAAGGAAACAAAGAGAGGGGAAAAAGGGCCTGGAGAGCGGGAGGAAAAAAGGTTGTATCTCTCTCTCTCTCTCTCTCCGTCGCCCTCCCTACCTCACTCTTTTCTCTGTCTGTCAGATCTGAGGGCGGCAGCAGGTAGAAATCTCGGAAAGCGTTGACGCGCCGACGTTGTTATATTCTACGGAAATGCATGGACGGTGCCCGCAAAGCTGGTCCCTTTGTTTCCAGGCCGGATTCTAACCTCATTCTCCGTTTCTCTTCCTCGTGTTTGCTTTGCCTCGTTCTTTCACTCTCCTCTCTCTGTCTCTCTCACTCGCTCTCTCTCTCTCTCTTTCTCTCTTCTCCCTTCGCTCTTGTCTTCGACTTTACTCGCTATAGAGGGAAATTGCTTATAAGTATGGTCAGGATGAAGAATGAACTACAAAGATTAGTCATTTATTACTTTTTTTAAACGCCTATAATTTAGAGCAATGAAAAGAAGAATTATAGATAATTATTATTTTAAGCTTGTTTTTAATCATTCATCAATTAATCGTTTTTGCACAATTTCAAACACGAACTTGAAGTCCCATTATAGATTTCTCATTTAATTAATGAGATAATTTAACATTTAAATTTAATAGCAATTCTCGCAAAATTATGCAATCGCATAAATTAAGAAATTAAAGATTTAAACTGAGCTATGTAAAAACAATATGTCAACTTACAACAATTTCCCATTGAAGTCGGTTGTTTGGTGCCTCAAAATGAACACTACACCCAAAAATCTGATGTCGCGTACCTGCCATAGTCGCACAATGTAATCTCTTGTGGCGTTGACGAAGGGTAAAGTCAAGTTGAAGACGAAAACGAAGGCGCGACGCTTTGCAGAGAGAGAGAGGGGGGGGGGGAGAGCGAAAATGCGCAAAGAAAAATGAGTAGAGAAATGAAAAATTAGTGTTGTCGCTGTGCCCCAAGGTCATCCAAGGTCGATAGTTTCTTTTTTCTTTTGTCGAGTTTTATGGGCGGCCATTGTAAATCTCTCTCTGCTCGTCATCCTTCTTCCTTTATTATTTCGAGAGAAACCGAGGCTGAACGAAATTATACGGGCGGGGAAGGAAGGCCTTTATTATCTCGTATTGAAATATTTAATTTGCCGTAATCTCATCCGTGGCATTATCTTTTGTTTCCTCTCCCCCTTGATTCCGGAGAAATTGATATAAGGGGAGATTCGTTCCTTTTATGGATCGGCATCTTATCTGGTGCGCAAGAAAATATCTATCTCCTTTTTTTCTTGTTTATTCATAACTTTCTTTTTTCCGCTTGATAATATTAATCTTTGATGTTTTAATTAAGCCCTGCTCTTCGTAATTAAACTAAACTCGAAATACAAATATTTAGTTTGTCGATATACCTTTACTCGTGTTACATAAACGAACACGTATTTGAACGATGAAAGTAGCGAACTTTTGCGCTAGAACGGCTAATATCTATACTAAGTATTATAGGTGTGCGTGCGTCGCGAATTCGAAGAGAGAAAAAAACGAAGGAAAGCATTCAGTTCTCTCGATTAAAGTTCAAGAGTAGCAAAAAGCGAAAGAGAGGAAAAAGAATCGACCGGTTGGACTCGCAGCGCACAGCAGCAACTGCTGGCAAAAAAAGCGGTAATGAGAGTCGCTCGGTAGGACGACAAGTCATTACGCGAAGATAATTCGTCAAAGTGAGTTTTGCTCGCTTCTCTTTTCTCTCTCTATATTCCTCTCTTCCCTCTTCTTTTCGCGCCAGACGGTTCGTGCAATAGTGCAGCGCACAGAGAGAAAGAGAGAGGAGAGAGAGAGAGAGAAGGAAGGAACGAGACTTGCAAATGGCTTCGTCGGCCTGTGTAACAGCCGGCTTTGCGGTCGCTCGGCTTTTTTTCACCTTTTCCTCGTCTCTGTGTGGAAGTAATTTCTTCCCTCTTTACTGGTTCACACCTCCGAGTTCGTTGTTTATAATAATTTGTAGGTTAGCGCTTGCTAGGATACTTTTTTTTTCTTCTTTTTTCTTGTTTATCGCCGCTGCTGCTACTACAGTGAAGAGGTTTTTGGTCGTGGGATTATGTAAGCAAATTTATTCGAGACACTTTAATGGATCTTTGCAAATGCGAAGTGCAATACTCGGAAAGCTACCTCATTTTTATTATCCGCGACTTGCATTAGCACATTTCGTTCAGTGTAGTTTTCTAAAATCAGTGCATGCAGTATATCGTTAATAGCGAGTCTATTTACCATGCGCTCTATAGGTTTGCATAATGCTTAGTGCCGAAAAAAGAGCTTAAATATAAAAACGTATATATTTCAGCTGCACTTCTCAGAATCAAAATAGTTTGAACTTTCGTTTTTACTGTAAACAGAATATATTTAATAAATAAAATCGAAACTGAACGTTCCGGAAATTTTTATTCCTAAAGAGCAAGATAAATCTCGGTTCGGGCGAAATGTGGAAAAAGAGAGCAGCGAGAGAAAATGGCCATCGAATCACACAACCGCAAGTGTATCCTCTTTTCTCCCCCTCCCTCTCGCTTTATCTCAATCTACTTTTCTGCTTCTCACAATGCGCGATTTTTCAGCAAAGCAGAAGAGTGGAGGGAGAGAGAGAGAGAGAAGCCACACTGCAGCACACACTTTTGTTCTTTATCTCTCGCGAGAGAAGTGGGGCTCGTTTTAAATTGGCGTTTTGGGTATAATGGCTCATGCTTCTCCCTCTTTAAATGGCCCGTGAAGAGACGTGATTTCTTTTTTCCCCTCATCTCGCGTTTTTCTTTCTTTAATTTATCGAGCTCCCCAAGTGGATTTGCATCTCCAGATGAATCGAACTGTATAGCCGAGAAGTTTGTTGATTCACTGGTGGGGTCATTTGTATTGCTTTGTGTTACGACGAGCCTTTTTTTTTGTCGTAACGCCATTACAGTGCTTACTGGGGACATTAATGATTCCGGCGATCAGAAAAAGTGTCTATAAAATAAAATAAATATACCGTGACGTTTCTGCTTACGATTTAGTTCACCCACAGTTTGCCTTCTCTTTCCAAAATCTTCTCCAAGTAATGTCCAAAGTTCCTTTCAAAGAACCTTCCGAAAGAAACTCCTCCCCAACGGCAAAACCAGAAATTCCCAAACTTCCCTTTTCGCACATCCAATAAATCAAAGGCACCGAACAGTCACGACCTGTATCTAGCATATTTATATATATAGCTTGTACAGAGGCGCGCGTGGTCGTGAATTGGAGAAAGAGAAAAGAGAAGAGGAGATTCCGAGAGAGGGAGAGAGAGAGAGAGAGCGAAGTGTACAAGCGCCGACGGCTCTCTCGAAACGATCGTCAGCGCGAGCCGGTTCGCGATCTGGGTCAATATAGAGAGAGATAAAGGAGACCTGACAGTCGTCACTCGGCCGGCGGCAGCAGCGGCGGCGGCAGCTTCTACGCTCGGCTTGCGCAATCCGTTCTCCCCAGATATGTATCCCAATGGCCATTAATATGCGCGAGAGAACGCGTCAAGTGAGGCCTATGGGGCAGAAGAAACGCGCCGATTTCTCGTATAATTAAACTTTTCGAGCTCTGCTTACGGTTTACTTGTTCTGTTCTTTTTTTGCACCTGGAAGGCTAACGCTGCTTGCTCTTCAAGTTTTTTCGCGGTATTTTGCGGTCTGAGTTAAATGCTGATCAAATTTTCGTCATAACTTTACAAAGAGCAGGTTAAGCGAGTTATATTTATGCTCCCTACTTTTGCCTACTCGTATTTTTTAATCAAACTCAAGTTTCAAGCATAATTTACCAAAAACGTAAACCTTTCAATTCATAGCTTTCGAATGAGGGACTATTTATCTATATATAATACTTGAAACTACTCTAATAAAGTAGAGCAAGTGATAAAAAGCGTATTAATCATTGCGCGAATTAAAACTATAATTACACTTTCTCTCAATCCCAACTTGGCTTACAAAAAAAAAAGAAGTCCATCAATCTGAATCATCTTTTTTCGACCTCATTAATTATCAACATTAAATTAAGTTGATCTAAAATAGTTCTTTTACCTCACGATCACTGAAGTAAAAGAACATTCGAGTTAACGATCGTAAAAGTGTGCATATGGCTCCAGGCATTTTTCAAAAACATTCCAAGGCCAACATCTTTGGAATTTTTCCCCTCGCACATGTTTTCATATCGTGCGGTGCATTTAGCGTTTCAGTGGAGACGAGGCGATCGTTAACCTTGTTTTTCTCATTTAACGGACCGCCGACGATTCGAATATAATTCCTCTTGAAAGGGAAATTAGTGTTTGGAATGAAAAACGCGGTATTTACTTACTGGAAGTGTCTTTCGAGCTGTTAAACCTTACGTCACGTGACTGCGTAATTTTATCTTAGAAACGTGTTTTCGGGCTATGCGCTACTATTTTTAATTTGAACGTTAATTACAGTCTAAATTTCTCAGATAAAAAATTCTTTTTTATTATAAATTAAATTAATGAAAAGGATAGGTACTTCCATTCAACCAAAATTTCATAGTTTTAGCGTTAATTCTGCTTAAAATATTGGAAAATCCAAGTTTTTCTGTTTGCAATAGAGTGTTAAATATTGCTTCGATTTGTTGCATAATTGTTTAACATATTCAAAAATAACGTATTAAGTACAACTTTGTTAGCATCTTAATTATGCAGAAATGATTCATACAAAATTAGTCTTGTTAATGAATGAAATTGCCTTATAAACATAATAAAATTTTAATGACGAAGATAAAAAATACTTAGATATTAAATAAAATCAATCAAGTTTTAAGCTTTAAGAATTTAATTTAATTTATCAAAAAACATTATTTAATTGTAAATGACCTGTGGAAAAAAATTGATATATTTTGTACATGTATAAATTATCGGCGTTTATAAAACTGAACGAGACAATTGAATATATATAATGAACGCGAGGAATGAACAAGGATAAAGATATGACTAATCAAGCCCGTGACCTTTTAGTATACAGACAGCGAGAAAGGGAAAAATTTGTTTTTATTTTTTCTTCCAGTTATTTAAATCTAACATACCGGCATTTAAATAAACTAGAAATTTAATGTATATAACTAATTTTTAACAATTACATTATCGCTATTTCACGACCAGAACAGTTCAATAGATAAAAGATTTGAAATTGGGTTTTCTAAAACTTTTAATCGAGTTTAAATAGTCGTTACTTCATACTATAAACTTAATCGACCTATTTTAACTTGGTAATAATTGCTTAATATTTTTTATACTTATCCTATTACATGCAAGAAAAATTTAGTGTTATTTCTTCAAGTATACAAAATACTGCAATTAGTAAGTTCAAAATATTTGCTAAAGTCTATAAATTCTCATTTAAATTTATGGTTAGATACAAAAATAATATTTACTTCGACTGTCAATAATTATTAGAATAGTGCGTAAAGTTTAACTTTTGTTCATACATCAGTAATTCAATTAGTTATTCGGAAGCAAATTCGATAAATACAAAGAATAGTCTCAAGTTCGAAATCGCTCAGAAAGTGCCAGACAAGCGGTAATAGCGGTCACCTTCACTTGATAAACATAAATTCCCTGCTAAATTCCAATACAAAATTGTCGACCCTTTGAAAGTACTTTGATGGCATTTCATGTACATCTATTATGTAAATAAAATCAATGTGCACGCATTCGATCCTATGTCCCGACGATGAGAGTCAAGGTCGAGAGATTTTCTCTGCGACGCTTGCGAGAATCACAATCTTTATATATGTGTGTGTGTGTGTGTGTGTGTAAACTAGTATAGAAAGAAAATTACGAGAGGAATTAACCGAGCGTTATGGCGCTTGAGTCATCGCTCACTGAACTTTCTTTTATTTTTCTTTTTACGTTTATTTTTATACGCTGTTTTATGGAAAATATTCAAGCCTATAAATTCTAAAAATAATAGTTTAAGAGAAAAGCGTAAAATTAGACCAATAACTGTGTACGTTTATAAAGGTTAAAAAATCTTACCAATAAAATTATAAAACAATCCACAAATAACCTAAATAAAACATTCTAAAGGTCATTGCATAAATATATCATTTTTCACGAAGAATGTATTGCAAAATTAAAAATGCAATGATAATAGCAAGACAAATAGTAGCCTGAATGGGGGAAATGGAGAGTCAAAGAGCAAGAGAGAGAAAAAGGAATCAAATCGCAGCTCAAATTTGCTCTAAAATAAGCCACCTCCAATTCTTGGAGCTTACAAACACGCTTGCACATATCACGCGTTTTTTCTCTCTCTCTCTCTCTCTCTCTCTCTCTGTCTATCTCTATCTCTATCTTGCTCCTCGTCAATTCACGTCGTGTGCGTTCGTTCGGTTTCAATCTTGTCGGGCTAGTGTATATAAGCTGCTAGCGCGCGCACTGGAAGCCAATTTGACTATTTCCGCGAGCGTGCGCCGAATGACGCAAGAGGAGAGAGAGAGAGAGGGGGGGGGACGAGGATAGAAGAACGACGCGCTTGCGAGTTCAAGGAACTTTTCTCCCTCTGTCCCCCTCTCGTGTACCACCTCTCTTCGCAACTGCCATCAGGTCTCCCGGATTTTCGAATTCGAAGCTCTTTGACACGGGAATTTCAAATTGGAAGGAAGTTTTTTTGTCCGTTATTTTCTCCCTTATGTTTCGGAGTACGGTGGAAAGTATAGGGATCATTCGCTCGAGTGTGTCTTATTTCTTTCGTAGGATTTAAAGGTTTGAGCGACGGAAACATGTGGCCCGTGTCTTGCGGAACGAATTCATTTTAGAGTGAAGTGTTTGAATCTGTTCATTTAGGATACTTATTTTTCTCTAAAACCAATTTAATGAAAAAAAAAATCATTTAACAATTTAGAAATTGTATACTCTATTTCCCATTAGTATCAAAATAGTAGTTTCCCACAGATATTTAACCTTCAAAGTATTTGCAATCTATCACCCTTCGCCAAATCTCGTTAATTCTCCGAAATCGCCTCGATCGTCAAGCATTCGTCAGTTTGTCTGATGTAATTTTGCTGAATACACGGAAAAATGCGGAATTCCCAGCCTCCAATTTTACGAAAACGCATTTGGCGCGAGTTCAGAGTCGTGCGAGCCGGAGAGACGGTAGGACGTCGAAAAATACCATTTCTTGGAAGCTTTCTGCTTCTTCTCATTTAATTGCTCTCGCGTTGTCAGCACCGCTTTTTCCCTCCCCAACTCTGATGTCGTTCCTTTGTTTCGCTCGAAACTCTAAGTGGGTCGCTGCTTCATTGTGAGGTTAGGATCGATCTTTATTACGCGACCACTGTGCTTAATCAATAAAAGGAATGTTGTTTTGATTGATTCAAGTTTTGCACGTCCGCAGTTACATCCAAAACAGACGGAACAAGTCATTAATTCGATTTCACTGCTGAGCGCATAATAATTACGTAGCCACGCGCGAGACTTTTTTTCTCTGCTCTGGCAGAATCATTAGAAGCGCTTGGATGAGCATCGAGTCTAACCTTCAAAAAACTCGTCTTCCCTGAACGATCGGTCATATTCCCTTGAAATAACAGGAAAGAAATATATCGTAATATTGCGTGAAAATACGGAGGGAGTATGAGCAAAAAAAATGTTGACAGAGTAGCGGCGGCGAGAGGGGTTGGAAAAAATAAACGACTCGAGCTCGCTGAAATTTCTCTGCTGTCGCCTTTCACCACCCACCCGCTCGCTGCCCGAGAAACTTGCTCGTTCATCAACGCTAACCGGGTTTTTAACTTTTCTTTTCCATACACTTTCCTCTCGCGAACGCGCACAAAATTATATTTACAGCCAAACTATATATTACTCATTCTATAATCACACCTTTTCCTAATTCGAGTCCGTGAATCTCGCACACGCAGCACGGAGAATTCTCCTTATTTATCTGTAGAAAACAGATGAGCTCCAAGTCGATATTCCATTTGCTCCCCCGTTACACACTCACATTCGTACACAGTCAACGTCCCCATTCTCCCTTCCTCAATCTTTCTCCTCGGTTTTTTACGCTTTAGGTCGATGGGTACGTCTGAGGTCGTCGTCGTCGTCGGCACGTCCCGTCATCGATCAACGATATATCGTCGCAGTGCCGCCGCCCTTGCGTCTATACCTCCCTCTCTTGTCCCGCTCCCTCTCTCTCTCTCTCTCTCTCTCTCTCTCTCTCTCTCTCTCTCTCTCTCTCTCTCTCTCTCTCTCTCTCTCTCTCTC
>UELV01084576.1:0-15609 GCA_900490015.1 Megastigmus stigmatizans | reverse complement strand
CTTCTGGTATAGTAATAATTAAGAGTAAATAAATTAAAAATTGCTATACTGGTATAGTAATTATTAAAATAATATTTTCTAGAACTTAGCATACTTCAATTTTACTATACTGTCTACTAAACATTAGTAAACAGCGACTCTGTCTCACCATTGCTGAATATTATAGTAATTTTTCATGAAGTTTCTCGCAATTTTTAGTGAACTATTTTTCTCCGTGTATATAAGAAGGTGAAAGTGCAATCCGCGTCTTTTTCCGAACTTGTGTAGATCAAGAGTTGAAATTGGATTGTTTTGTTTGAGTTTGTTATCATTGCAGTATGAAGCGAGCTAATGAAATTGAAATTCATAATTTTTAGCCTTTTTGTTAAATAGATTGGTAATTTTAGTCCATCCAGCTTTATCACTCATCAGTATTTAGTAATTCAGTGCTATCAATTTTGTCTGAAATTGTACGGTTACATATATTTTTATAGACTATATTTATATTTATTGATTTAATTACATTTAGCGAGTCTGCCGATATTTTTAAAATAATTTTCAAATGCAAAATACATATTATATGATTTAAGTTTGAGCAGATTATAAATATTGGGTGTAGCTTATCCGCACACTAATCAAAATAATTTTTTTTTAGATTTTAAGCATGCTTCGATTTAGTTATTGAATTAAACACGTATTGATTGATTACACAATAATTTATAATAATAACATGTTATTTTTTTCTGTTTCAGGTAAGCATCTGACAAAGTCAAATAAAGTTTCGATAAAGGGCAGAGTATTGGTGAGCCGTTTACATGTAAAAAAACTTGAACGTTTCCTTAAAATCCTATACAAACATACTTTAGAATTCCTATAATAAAATTCGATTCATCGAATAAAAAATCAACAAATAACGAAAGACGTTATACTAAATTACAAGCACAAGCCCACATGAAACTCTTCCAGTCCACCAGATATACAACTCGACCTCATCTTATATCCCAGATCGAAAATTCCCATATATACATGTGCAGCGAACCTCATCTCGATCATACACAGGTATATGCATATACATATCCGTAAGGTGGAAAGTGCAGCCTCTCGGGTAGAGCTACAGGCGAGCTCTCTCTCTCTCTCTCTCTCTCTCTCTCTCTTGCAGCCGGACGACCGGAAGCTGCTATATCGCTTGGTCGCGTTGGGATTTCCCATGGCGAGCAACCCCTTCGGCCCCCTCCGTACTTTATGTATAACGCCCACACACCCACACGCGCGTTCCCATTACCCTCCCCAGCATCTCCATGAAATATGCACCGCTCACATGTACATACACTCAGACACGTGTGCGTATATATCTATGCTTTCGAGGATCGATTTTACGTGGACACACGATTTGCACGCGTGTATAGTTTCACGATTTTTCGCGGAGGGAGCGAACGAAGAGCCGAGCGCTAAAAAAATATTAGTCCTTCTTTTTATTTTCACGTATGCGCTGCGCACCGAGTACGACTATAGGCGCGTTGGCACAATTGTTGGTCCCGGCGCACAGGCAATTTTCACGCGATTCTAGCGTTCGCTCTCGCGCGAATGGTGCTACTTTTTATTGTTGGTTCTCGCTACTTTTTTTTTGACGGTAGGGTGCCGGTTTTTTTTTTGACAGTTCGGAGTCAACTCTTTCTCTAGCTTCTTTTTTTTTATTGGGTCGCACATGCTTTTTGCGACACGCGATGGATGGTATTTCTTTTCTTTTTGCACGGTTCGTTCGATCGCGCTCGGCGTTTGTTTTACCTGGCTTATTCAATCTGTCGATATAAATGAAAATATATCGGTGTATTGCGAATATGCTTTAATAATTCTGTGGTCAATAATGTGTTCGTTCGCTTGACTTTTTATTTATAATAATTTGAGTTCTAAAGTCTGCTTCTTTTCATTTTCCCAAAAAAGTAGAGCATCGAGAAGGCAACTTTAGAATTATAAGGGATCCCCGCCACTAACAGGAATTCGCTTTCGAAAATTTAAATAATAATTTCGGGTGTTCTAAACAGCCGCGTAAAGTATACCACCAGCAACAGCGAAAGAGAGAGAGAGAGAGAGTAGCAGGTGTTCAGCGAATGTATCGCAGCCCAGTATCCGGTTGACAACCACAAGTGCTCGAGTTTTCAATAAAAATTCCTAATGACCCAATCACTGGGGCGGGTGGCGTATATAGCGAGTTTTGGAACTGCTCGCACGGCCCCCGAGAGCTTGACCCCCTCCCTTCGCTATATAACACCCAGCCGGAAATGAAATTGCAAAAGCGGCTTGCGACCGCTGTGTCCTCTAACTTTTGCATCTTTGGCATCGTCCCCGAGCTTAATGCACTTCGATGCAAATCCTGATGAAGTTGTTAATTTCATTTGCACAGGATTAACCTTTATAGTGGCGCCATTAGCCCGACTTTCGTATATTTCGTTGAGATCTATGGTATAAATGTATAATAATCTATTTTAATATAAATATGAATATTCGGGCTTGTTTATTAAATATTATTTCCTGTCGGTCTATCGACAAAAAACGTCAAATCTGATAAAATCGTACTGTCGGTCCTTTAACCCTTTTCAACCTGGCAGATACCGCCACCATAGGTCCTTAGATATTTTGTAGCTCCATTTTCAGCTGCAGTGCTAAGGTGAGAGCCCGAGCTACATCATTACAGGAGCATCAAGCGCGCGTATAAACACTATACCGGGGCTGTGTCGTAGTGGTACGCGCAAATACATGAAAGGCACGAGCTCTTAACGCAGATTTAGATAACGGGAACGATGCTCTGCTCTCTCCTCTCTATGTCTCTCTTTGTGTGTGAGAGAGAGACTTAGGCTAATTAATTTATAGAGCAGCGTCCTTATCTGTTGCTCCCTCGGCAGCTGGGTTTTACAGTGCGTGGCTGCTGCAGTTTGGTCGGGCCGTTGACCTACTACACCGCAAATACTCTCTCTCTCTCTCTCTCTCTCTCTCTCTCTCTCTCTCTCTCTTCCTCTACATTCCTCTTTCTCTCTTTATTATTCACCCTATCTCACGCTCACACATACTCTTTTCCTCCAACCTTCTATCTCTCTCTCTCTCTCTCACTGATAACGCTCGAGCAAAATTATGTAACTTGAAAATTATGCATTACTGATTGCTGTAACCTTAGCTAGAAATGGTCCTAAAAATGTTATAATGACGCTAATTTGTCATCTGCGATTCTTAAAAAAGCAAAGGTTAAGTCACCGGATAGTTATTATTACTATTTTTATAGCCATCTCTAAATTTTTTTGTTATATTGTTAGTATACTTCTGTTAGAACAATTAAGCTTTGATGAGAGAGGTAAGCTACTAACTCTGCGTATTTGTTTTATTTTATCTCTCTATCTTGCGACAAATAGCTATAAAATAGCAATATTATATTATATATTTTTCTATTTTTTTTATATTTATAATTGCAGTAGTCTTGACTACATTGGATCATTGAGTCCTTAGTCTGAATAAAATATCTATTTATCTATCTATCTATCTCTCTCTCATTTATTTTTCTAAACCGCATTTACAAATAAACTTATATACATATCCCTTCCTACGTTGTTACTCGAATTCTACCTGTCCCTTGCGTGCATAATATATCACACTGTGGAAAAGTCCTTTTTTCCCATCTGGGCGTATCTCCTATCTGCGGCAGGGTTCGCAGTTCCCACTCTCTGTACCTCTCTCTCTCTCGCTCTCTCTGCCCTTTATATCCACAAACAGCTCAAAGCTTCGGCGGTGCTGGCGATGATGGCGCCTACGAGATAACAACCCACTTGCATAGAGGAGCTCGCACCGCATCCACACACAGGGGAGAGCTTTTGTCCGAGCTATACATACTCCTTCTTCGCTCTACTTCGCATATCTCTTTCGGTTCTTCCAACGCCACTGTTCCGCTCTCGTGTGTGTCGTCCCATTGAATTGACGAATCAAACATTTATACTCGTACGCCGCACGTTGAATGCTTAATGATATCCACCCTCGACCCCGTAGTTTCAGTGGTAATTAATATATATGTATATAACAGCTGAGCTAGGTTATATTGAGTTAGCTGCAGAGTTGATGTTTCGTGAGTAGGTCCGGGATCGCGGCACTGGAGACGGGCGGCAGCGCACCCCATTGCCATGAATGGGTTTTTGTAATGAAAGTAGCTCGGGTGACTTTTGTAATGCGCGCCAGCCGCACTGCCCCCTATTGTGCGACTGCCCTGGATATATACTTTTGGGTGCAAAGTTTGAACAATTCGGAACTTGTTTTAGCTGTGTGCTACTTTCCCGGCTCTCTCCCTCTCTCTCTCTCTCTCTCTCTCTCTCTTTCTCTCCGCGGTCGCTAATGAAACGTTGCAAAGTAGATTTTATTGTTACGACGCGGGGGAGCACAGATCACCCCAAAGTCAAGCATTCGGAATTCAATTTGTCGTCTCTCAAAATATAAATGTTCCATCGGCGGTGTAGAAGCTGCAGCGAAGTATAGCAGCATTCATTTTTGAGCAGCAGCTCTCGCATCGCATCATTTAAACTTTCATATCTAATACCGCAACTCGCGTGGGCGCGCACACACACACACAAAAACGCGCTTGCATATAAAGTAATGAATTAAACTGCTTATCCGAAATACTACCCGGGCCACGTCCAAATCACATTCTCCAACGAAACTCGCTGAACGGCAATGCCGAGGTCGTAAAGCATTAAAAGCGAGAGAAAAAGAAGGCGGAGAAGAGAGGGAAAAGAAAACTTTTGAATAAAGAATCGCGGGCGAAAAGCAGAAGAAAGAAAAATAGCGGACAGGCGACCGCGCACGTTTTTGCGGAAATTTCCATTAAGAGGCGCAAGAGCGAGACTGCAGTGGACCTCTGACAAGAGAGAAAGAGAGAGAGAGAGAGAGTATACGGGGAGATCAGCGGCAACAGCAGTAGCAGCGACGGCCCCTACGCGGTAGCTTGTGAATATCTTATGAATGCATATGAGCTGCCACTCGTATGGATATTACACGGTGTCGCCGACATTTCCGTGGTGGTGATAACCGTGGCGACGACGAGGCCTCCTGAAAAGTGTATGCCACCACTGCCACGCCGACGCTGCTACTGCAGCACCGACCGACCCTTCGCGAATTTCCGAAGGGCGAGGACTGCAATATTTATATCATCCACACGAGCTCGCGCGCGACTACTCTTGCCTCTCGTGTAACCGCGAGATTGGAATATTTATGCTTTTTAATACGGCGCCTTTTTTTCCGGACCATGGCTTTGTCCTTCTAGGAGACTTTTGCGAGTCTGCGGGTGAAAGGCCGGGACGACGTTAACGTTTTCCTTTCATTTTAAACGTGTTTTTCAGATAACGCGTGCTCCCGTAGAGTAATACAGTTTCGATAGAAATATTAACGCACTATAAACCAGCGTAATGCAAATGTATGAATTCGTAAAACGTATAATAAATTGGGGATATCAGAATTCTTGATAATTGACTCGAAGAAATACAATCGATCGGTGCGAGATAATAAAATTTCATCTCGTCCAATGCGATGAATTGCCACGTACCTTTCATTTATACGTCCAGAGAGTAGGAAATCAGAAAGGGAATATAGGAAGGTCAGGAGGCGATGTAAGAGAAATAAAAGGAAGGATGGAAGCCCGGGGCTTCGTATGAATGTTTCTTGTCGACGTTTGTACCACGAGCCTCGGAAGCGCCGCTGGAATTGAGCCGGAAATATAAGACCTATGCATTATTAATGCGAGGAGACGGTGGAGGGACAGGCGAAAAAAAGCGCGCACGACCCATGACATTGCGTAGTACGGGGGTCGCGTCTCGCGCGGAAAAATTAGCTTTCACATTTTGCACAATGCGCGTCCTTGGCAATTGCTTTGGGAGCCGCATTCATGAGCTTTTCCGACGCATAAATTCCGTATTGATTATTATCAAATGTACGCTTGTTACAGAAAATTCTACGTATCAATAATACTTTTTAAATAATAGTAAAAGAAGTTTAGCAATTTAGTCGGAAGAAGAATGTTCTTTAGATTTACAAAGCTTTCCCTTCGTTGAAAGTCTGCGATTTATTAAAAAAAAAAGTACGCAAAAATAATGCTAAAACAAAATTACAATATTATCTAACATGATGTGTGTGCACTATCCTTTTATCTTCGGCGAAATAACGGCTGCGTGTGATTTAGCAAATTTTACCGCTTATATAAATAGGAGTTCCGAATTTACATATCGCAGACACATGATTATACTTTTACCCAGATTCAAAGATTCATGCTTTCGCGACCCGTCAGGCGTTGCCGTGAATTAATAGCGGTCGTAAAAAGGTAAAAATAATTGAAAATCGAAAACAAAATATTATCGAGAAATATTAATTTTTTGACAATTTTTATTTCACCCTTGTTATATTAAATTACAGCCGCTGTAAAGTCGTTAATTCATTTTTTGCTGTTAAACAAAAAAACGAAGTACCGAATGTAAAATAAATCGTTAAAATTGTGGTTCATTCGTAAATGCCATTATGCAGTAAATAATATTATTCGAAAATTATAACAATTGGAATTGAAAAAAGAAAGCAAACTAATAAACAAATTAACGAATAAAATTGTCTCCAAACTAACGACTATTTACTCAAAGTTCCGAGAAAAACATCCAGCTTTCATAGCGGGTATCTCCGCACGCGTTAAATTTCGTTTAGCATACATCAGACCCGACGCCGCTCTCTCCATATCCAGCTCGTAAAGGGCGCGCCACCGAGGAAAAAACAAAATGCTAATTCTTCAAACACAAAGTTTCGCGCTTATAACCGCGGCTACAACGCGCCGATGAGACTCGTTATAAATGTATACGCCACGAGAAGCTAATGGGTGCAACGCCGTAATACCATCTCACGTGGGCCCTTTAACGTCTCCCCGCTGCACTAAATTTCCGCGACACTTTAAGGAAGTGCGTTTATCTCATCCCGCGAATCGTAAAAATCGCACGCGCAGGTTTACTACAAAAGGTTCGTAAAGACTTGAACGACCATTAGTATGAAATTTTCAAAAGTCTTGCGTGTCGCGGAAGGACTATGTTGGTTAGTTTTGGCTGATTTGATGAAAATTTTCTAATTTGAAATAAAATATACAGTACGGAGTAATTGGATCGAAGCTGTGAGCTTGCAACATCGATGTTTGCTTACACTGGAAATACAATTTTTTTTGGTTCTTTATTTATTATTAATTAATAAAGTTACGAGTCGTGAATGCTGTGTATATCAATCAAGCGCGGCATTAAAAAGTTCTAGCAGCACTAGACGGCTATTTTAGGTAGTTTTATTAAAAGCCGTCACAACAGACGCGAACTTTCAGCAGTAAAAGCGGCAGCCGAGCGAAACAATCGTCGCTGCGCTGTAACAACGAAAATGAAACGAAAGTTAATCGAGCGTAACAGAAGTTTAAAGTATATACATCAAATGCATCAAGGGCGTCAGAAACAAACCAAAAGCAGCTTTCAGTTAAGACGCCGCAATGGCCTATAGATACGAGAAAAATAAATACCTATAATAAACGGTAAAAAAAATCAAGTAGTAAGGGTCGACAAGTCACCCTTAAAAAACCATATCGCACCTTACACCACCTCTGAAACAAAGCTCGGTTCGGCGTGCACAAACGCTCAAAAATCACTCGGTCAAATTTTCATAAACGGCCGCCTTTTCAGATCTGGATCTCGCCGTAGCCGCGGAAAGCGCAGCTCGTAAAACAACCACCGCAGATTTTATCGCTCGACGCGCGCGCCCACGTGAAAATTCCCAGCTTCTGTGTGCGTCTGTGTGTGTATGTGTGTGTGTGTGCAGTCCGCGTGATTTACGATATCTTTCTTGGGAGGTGGTAGAGAGAAGCCGATTATCTGGCCGCGAACGCCCTCGTTTTACCGGCGCTTGGTTATACATCTATATATATATACCTGTGTGTGTATGGGCGAAATCCCCGCGTCGAATCGTTAAGCGATCGACATTTTAGAAAATGCTGGAACCGCGAATGTGTGTCATCGTATTTTTGGAGATTGTTGGGGTGCGATGATTAATTGTTGCAGAGGAGTTGGTAAATAAAATTGTGTGATAGGAAAAGTCAGACGTTTTTTTTATTGAGCGTTATATGTAAGAAGTTTGGTCATGAATTGATCTAAAGATTAAGCTCCTTGAATTTTTAGCAGCCTAAATGTGTCGCCAAGTCTATATATACCTGCGTGATTCTATTTTTTTTTTGACTTCTAATTTTAACACCATTTTTCTCTGTCTGGATAGATGTAACGCCCCTTTCATTCTTCTCCCTTTTCTTTTTTGAATTAAAATATCATTGCATACTGAATTAAATAATATTTTTATCCCCAGCACTTTTACAAACTTAATAAATCAAACATTTTTTTCTACTATATATATACTAGGTATTTAGATTTCATAATAGAAATAATGTAACCCCACGTACATGAAGTAGTAAAACTAATGATTTATATATTAAAGCTTCGTGATATAGAAGAAACTATTTGTACAACTGTCCATACACTGCTTTATTTTCATAAAATATTCGGTTCATTCTTTTTATAGTGGCCGTATCTTGTAAGGTAAAGTTTCGCACTAATACAAACCAGAGACTTGTGTCTTACTTTCATTGTAGAACATCTCCTTCTCTTTGTTTACTCTTCCTTCCCGATGCCATCTTCAATATCTTCTTCTTACGCAGACAATCGGAAATAATACCGGGGTTCAAGATTTTTCTTTATTCAGGCGATAGATCAATACTTTCATATTCATATGAAAAATGTTCCTATACTCGGTATTGGAAAAGTGGTTTCAATGCATACAAAGCGCACACGCTGAAATACAATTTTGCCGTTAAACCAACAGAAAGTCGAAACAATATTCAGGTGAACCCTTTTACAAAATTCTTTACGTTGTAAATTCCATACAATTTGAACTACGCTTTTGCTACCGAGCTTTCAACATTGTTCCTCTTATTACAAACATTTTTTTTTCTGTATAGCAATATTTCATCTTCCCTCAAAAAAGAGAAAAAAAAATTGCTCGCTTCAGTTCCAATCTTCGTACCCTTCTAAAAGTATTTTACGGCGATCGGACCGTTCCTCAAACGTTTATTCTAACCTCGTTTCCTCACACACACACACACACACACGCTGGCTACTCTTCTTTCTGTCTCATCTTGGGCATGAAGAAAAAAGAATCAACGGACAATGATCCGCAGCTTAAAGCCACGACCCCATGCATCAAAGGCCTTCGAAGCTTCTCGAAAATAGTGTGATCATCCCGAAAGAGAGAGAAAGGAGTCAAAGTGGGTGGGAAAACACGATCTACTGTCGGCGGTTCGAGAGAGGCACAGGCAGCTTTTGTTTCCCTTGCTCTGTGCACTCGAAAATAGCCGATCAAATATTGCGCTATGGGCGATTTTTGATGGAGTGCGAGAACTTGGACCCGCGACAATGTGGCGTGTATGCTATATACTAAAATGGTGCATATATGTGAGTTGGATGGCGTGAAAAGAGGTTTGTGTGTGTATGTCTGCGTAGCTTTAGCTTTTATGTTACATAGTTATGCAAGTTTTTTGTTTCGAACAATTTAGAACTTCATAAAATAACTTTAATTCCTCGTTGCATAATCGTAATAATGAAATAATATATTTCTAAAGTAGTCCGATGTAAATGCAACGCGTCCCAATGAAATTTCCCCATATCTCACTCGATCACCTACAATCTGGCATCCGCAACGATTTCCCCGCACAGAATGTAAAAAACCGCGGACACACCATGTCTTCAAAACTCGAAGAGAAAAACACACTGTACTATTTGCCACATCAATATCTCGCAGTAATCCACGGCAAGAACTGCCCTTACAAGCGCGTCCCGCTCTCGTATTCATATTCATATACGAGCACGTAAAAAGATACATCGACCTCGACTCCCTCTCCCTCTCTCTCTCACCGTGTGTACGAGAGCATCCTTATATATATATATATATACGTTCGCACGGTTGCGCGTGAGCTGAGGACCCGAATAAATTTAAATAGAGCCCGAGCTCTGGCTCTTTGATATGATAACGAATCGCCGGAGAGTTAAAGGGACCTGCAGAGAGCCGAGAAGGTTAAAGCGTACTTTGATACGAGGATCCGAAGACGAGATCCTTCCCTTTTATTCTTTCATGGTCTTTGCACTTGTCCCTCCCGTATTCAATGCGTCTCGAGAGAAATCGCCCGCGCTTCCACGTGGTCTTTTCTTTCCTACCAATTTTACGAGCCGCTCTGCACACTTGAACTCCATGACTAGATGCATTGCGCGCGGGCCTAAATTCCGCTATGGGCCAAGGGTGTATTTTAAGCGCTCGAGTTGTACGCGCTTTAGTTGTTATCGGCGAGAGTAGAGGGAGATCGGCATTGTTAATCATCGCTTGTATCCTTTCTACGTTTACGTATACATACACACATATATAACTGATAGGCAATTATCGTGTAATTGAAAACTGCCAAGTGCACACACACACACACACACACACGTTTAAGCGCACCGCTGCGTCTATTGGCATAGTACCCGATTAGCGTTTCGTAAACTATATAATATATGCGTATATATATATGCGTATAGTTGCTTTTCTGCCGAAGAAACATATCCCTATTTTTCACTATGCATATATAGTAACTAACACGATAAAAGGCCGCGAATTGCGCCACAACTCATTTTCTAATTGACGGAGCTATAGGGATACGTGGCGTATACCATGATACACAGATCGTAAATTACAGGGAGAAATGGGGCAATAACAATTTCCTACGATAAATAAAACGGGAAAAACGGTGCGCTGATGGGAGGCGCGCGCTCGCGAGAGAGTGAGAGAGAGAGCTTCAATAAGCCGCGTATAGGAGCAAACGTCCACTTGGCGCCATAAAAAAGAAAGCAGCACCAACCGCCGGTTATATATTTGCGCGATTTTAAAGGTGCGCGGCTGCACGTGCGTCCCTACGAGCCACATGGGACGTGTGAGAGCTGGTGTGAACGAGAACGCGGAAAAATCCACAGTCGCCACCCACCCCGCGACGCAATATAAATTTCTTAGGGCGGAATTTTGTGCTCGTAAATCGCGCGAACGCGAAATACTGCGGTAATCAAATCTACCGTTGCCGTGAGCCCTACGCGCGCGATGAGGAGAACAATGCAGCGCGAAATAATATCAATGTTGTATCGATGAGGGACTTTGAGGTGTGTGGGTATACCAGAACTTGCGAGTCGTTAAACAGTCAGAATTCTTATATAGATATATGAAAAATGTTGCACGAGTTTTGTAATATCTACTGAATTGGTGTTAATTTCTGTACTAACGATTCTGATGAATATCTAGTAAATTTGTCAGATAAAAGGTGAAGAAGAATTTCAATAACGAATAAGACCGTCTAAGCTAAAATTTTCCAAGCCCAACGCACTCGGCAGAAAGAGTACGGCGACGAAGAAAAAGTGTCGAACTCCGGTACGTATACGAGAAGCGAGCACGGACAGAGAAAGAGAAAAAAAAATAGGTGACGCCCCGAGTTCCAGGTAGAGGGTGGAAGAAAAAAAAAGCTCGACGCGAAGCCTCGCTCCGCTAACCTTAATTACGAGTCTGACGGGGGTGGAGGGATATACGTAGTATCGGATTTCCGCGCATGAGCGCGACTTCGTGACGTCGACGCGGTGTGACGCGCCAATTCTCCGTTTTAGCGTGATATAGCCGATTCTCTCTATTTCCATTTTTTCTCCACTTTCCTCTCTTTCCTATTTTTATCAAGAACGAATATGCAGTATCCTCGACGTCAGTTGCAGGGAGATCGTTGCGTGAATTTTAATCGACTGGCACTGCGAGAGAGTCTATATATCCGCGAAAAATCCGGAGCGTGTTGTCGCGTTTATGTCGGCGCAAAATGCTCGATTAATTGTTTGTCAGATGAAAGGGAGTGTGGGTGTGTGGGTGTGTCTATGTGTGGCTGAGTGTGCTTTTACGGGAGGAAATTGCTTAGATCCATTAAAAGCCATGACGTGCAATGAGCGAACGGTTTTTTGTGCAATTATTTCGAGTAACGGGCTGTACCACGGTCTGGGGGTTGAAACTCGATGTGTTACTTAAATATTTGTATTCGGTGTAGGTTTTGTTGATAGATATACTATTTTCCTTTTAAATTAGTATTTTGCACCTATATTATTTGACAATTTTATTAAAAATTTAACGAATAGCGGAGTTCGTAATATATAATTTTTTTTTATTATGTGACGTATATATTATAGTAATTAACAACAATTCAATTGATATTTCATAATTTATTCGTATTAAATTATTATTCGTATATTCTTTCATTCTTATTTTGTATAAAAGCAAATTCAATTTCGTGGCTAGATTATTTGCAATAATTAAATTCAACGATAACCATTGTTTATTGACATAATGAATGCGGCGCGCTGCTTTATTACCGTTAATATCGTAATATCGGTCCATAACCAATGAACAAAAAAAAACGAGGAGAATTATTATTTTCACTTGCGGTCGATATAATTTCGCTCACATATACTTGAGGTACGGTATATGTATAAATATTGGTTTTGATAGCGTGCAATACCGAGCATATGAGGTAACCTTTCGGCTGGAAATTGCAATGCAGCTTTTCTTCGTGCTCCGCGCGTCATAAACTTACGAGATCAGACGATGAATTGCGCAGACGAATGGAATCGATCGCTGTTTCGTTTTATCGATCAACATCTCCATGTTGGTAAATACTTTACACATTTTGCAAAAAGCTCGACGTCAAAAACATTTCGAGAAAGGAAATTTTGCGAAAGCCGTGCCAATCAATTTTTTTCAGCTACTCGTGATTGATTCGCTTCATTTGCAGCTCGGTATGGCGCAACCGGAGAAAATCGATTATGATGCGAAATCCCAAGTTTGTACATATATGTATATATGTGCAGTTGGAGTGCATGTAGATAAGCAGCAGGAATGGTTATCAATTATGTCGCCGATAGATCATAATTGCCGCAAGTTCATTAGGCAGTTGTGATTGACGAGGCTACTTACCCACCCAGTTTGGCATCGAAATACGCATCGCCACTGATTAACCCTTATTGACGGAATCCCGCAGGCAAATGTAATGGTCAACTATTTACAAGATGCATCGATTACGTACCAAAATCTACATTAGAATTTTTGCAATCAATTCTCAAATGATTAACGGGTTGATCCATAGATTAATCCGATTGGAACTGCGCACATGTGTCGGTTCCTAAAACTCTTGAAAATTTACATAGATATTGTGGATAATAAATATTTTAAGTATTTAGAATTGGATGGCAAACCATAAAATTTCCTCGCTCGCGTAGTGCAGAATGGCAACATACACAATAGCGCCTAGGATTCCGCAAAACGAAAAGATACTCGCGACACTTTCTCACTTCATTAAAGCGTGGAAGATTTTTTCTGACATGCAGCAAGAGAGAGAGAGAGAGGGAGGAAAATAGTACCTACAAGCTCCAGGTGTTCGCACTTCACGAGAAAGCAGGAATCCACGCGACTATATCTCATTCGGGGCGTAGACAACGGGAGAAAAGCAGACAGCGAGAGGTACACACAATACAGCCGCGAAGCCCCAAAAAAGTGTACGAAGAAATGCGGCGTAACGTCGTCCGGACATGCGCGGCCGCGTCGCGAGAGAGAGAGAGAGAGAGAGAGAGAGCACGAAACTTATAAACGAGAGCGTATATCCCGGGCAAGTCACGCACACGGGAAAAATGTGCGAGAGGTATTGAGAAAAAAAGAGTATTGTTGGCGCTGCCTGGGGATGAAAGATTGCGTTGTAGCTTCTTTAAAATGCAGATTCTTTTTATTGAGAATCGGTTTATTGTCCTTTAAGTTGAACGAGAATGTACGAAAAATTATTTGGTTGAATTTCAAGCGAGTATTTATTGAATTCGCTCGTGAAAAGTGAGAAGAATTTCAAGAATTTTTTCGCCGCGTTTTCCTCGTGCGGTGCGATGTAACGCTGAGTTGGGAGTATCGTTGCTATAGCTCGAAATAAAATTTCTATGCAAATATTGTGTGCGAGATATTCCTTTTACTATCCTTAAAACAAAATTCACTGCGCCCATGAATTTGAATTGGCGAGCTCGAGATATATCTTCCGCAGCTGGTGTAAAATCATTCGCTTCGAGACATTGTTATCGTTCCTCGTTTCGGAATTTCCATTGGCTTGTTGAAAATCTGGAATTGTTTATCAAAACGTATTAAATGCAAAGTATGCTATTTGGGGAAACTGAAATTATCGCTCGGGAAAACAGATAACTAAAATCATGAATTTATAAAACAAACTGCCACTGTAGGAACCGGATATACATGTGCGCCTGTTATCTCGCGTGAAAAATAAGAGAGTAAGAGAGGCGGTCGGTCGGACAAACGAGTCCCGGACTCGCGTCCCGGTATAACGTCGTAAAAGCGATTTTAAATATTCAAAAAGGCCTGCGGAGTTTTGTTGGCTGACGAGTCTTTGGGCTGCAGGGCTATATGCGTATGTATACGACTATATACAGCGGGGCGAAAGGGCCCCGATGAAACACGTTTTCCTTTGTTGTCCGTAAAGTGAAAGGGAGATGCCGGCACTACACACAGTCCGACTACGCCAAGTCCTCACTTTATAAACTTCCTTTTTCTCATTTCCTTTTTTTTCACGCTCGGCGTAGTATAGCGAGCGAACCCTTCAGATTCTCTCTTTTCTCGCTTTCTTGCACTGAGAAAAACAGTTGCTGGATTACCCAGTTTTTTTTCCGTCCTTGCGCTCAAGCTGACGATTCTAGCACTGTGGTCTTCAACGAACGGATTTAATTAGATTGATTGATCAATATAATTTGGAACTTCCCAGTGTAGAATACGAGCACTTGGCGTTTAATTTCGCAATGGCGTTTAATTAATCGAACCTATACATGGATTTTTCGGTAATACTGTTGAAGTGCCTGCACTCGTACATTGCAACGATCCAATAAAAGGAAGCTTTAAATTATACAACGAACATTGTACGTCTACCAACAATGTGGCGTATTCGGAAAAGCCAGCGATACAACATTGATGCGGGGGCTTTGGTAATACCGAAGCGAGATTTTTCGAAATCGCAACAGCCTCATGATTCGGCTAAAAGTGGCCATTCGAAAAGCTCATTTCGGAAATTGCACCTGGCATTACGAGAATCCTCGTGAAAAGATCGACGAGCCAAAGGCTGGCCAAAACCAATAAAATTGATACTAGTTAACCATAAACACCATGTTTTTCGCATCCAACTATCCAATCCCACTGCGTCGGTACACCACCATGTACCAAACTTTCAAAAAAGCATATACATAGCGAAATTCGATCAAGGAAACATCGGTTACTCGCACGAAACAAAAGCCAGCAACGCGCGCGCATCCACCCCCACCACGCACACCAAAGAAACAAACGCAACAAAAAATAAACAGCCGGAAGTAAACGCGCTCGCGAAGTGGATACATGCTGCACAGTACAGTGCAGCCGTTGGTTCCAACGTCCATTAACGAGCCGCGCGCGCGCGCGAGAGAGAGAGAGAGA
>UELV01084574.1:0-11705 GCA_900490015.1 Megastigmus stigmatizans | reverse complement strand
CTCTCATCTACCTTTCCTTATTATTCTTATTCTTATTCTTTCTTTTTTCCTTCTTCCTATTGGGGGGGGGGGGCAGGGAAGGGGGGATGCCGCCATGAGCTTGCGTACAGGGACGGAGTCGCATATCAACCTGCCGCATGCCTCCATTTTTCAAAGCTCGTCGGAGATTTCAGCTACTCTTCTGGTTTCATTCAGCGAGAACGTAGACGACGACGACGACGACGATGTTGATGATGATGATGATGATGATGATGATGATGGCGGAGGTCACTTTTTGACTGTTATTTGAATCTATTTGTGGTTTTCTTTTGTTTGGATTATTGCGCGATGAATAGGGAAATTGCGTGATAGGTAATATGGGATCAAAAAATAGTTGCGATGCCTTTTTTCAAATTTCTTAAAAGTAATAATTTCAAAATCTATAGGTGCTTAAAGTTTTTTGTAATCTATTACATATATATTTTGACATGGATGACATCACAACCCTCCTATATCGTTGTCATTATTTCTACCAAATAAATTACTTAAATTATATAATAATAATATTCTTCTCTTCAACATTTCAATTCGAGTAATTCAATAACATTTCATTTTGTTTTACTAACGATTTAATTTTTTTATTAAACGATAAAATACCTTATAAATCCAGATATTGTATTAGCCATGAACGAAATGGAATAAATAAAATACAGTTATGTTATAAACCTAAAATGAAGTAATATTATAAAGAAAACAAACCTGAACTGTATTTAATCAAACAACTTGCTCCATCAAAGACTTTTATTTCCCTATACACACTTTATCACGCAAGATTGTACACGATTCCATATATAGAGATCTCAAATCATCCGCAGATTTTAATTTTTTTCAATCCACATCAATTCACACAACTTCACCTTGGCAGCTTGTTAATTTCAAGCTGGCCCTGTCAGTGGCGCCCAACGTCGGGCCTATTTTTATCGCCATAGGGCATAAAAACAAAAGTGGTAACCACTTAAAAAGAAGCTCACTAAATTCCAAGGCGAATATCATTTATCTCCAGGCATCATTAAGGCACGACTATACTACGTGGGGCTCGTAAAGCAGCGTCGTGTCGATTCAGCGATTACACCAAAACAAGGGAGAAAAAAAGAAAATAATAATTTTGTACCTGCGCGCGCACGCACCCCCCATGCGTGCGAGCAGCCGTCCGTGTGCCTTCTTATCAGCCCCCACTCTCTTTCTCTCTCTCTCGCCCTCGCTCTCTCTTACTCCCACAGCCCTTTATTATTATTCGTCCGTCGGCCTGTTGTTTCCTCTTTTTTCAAAGCGCTTTTATTGCCCTTTTTTGCGCGCAGCTTTCGTGCCTCTTCGGCAGCCAATCGCAGCTGGCCGAGGAGATAAGAATCGCCTTGGGAGGGAGAGAGAGAGAGAGAGAGAGAGACTTTAATTGCGAGTCGCGACGCGCGGATCGATTTGTCGCGCCACGCACCGCACGTAACTTTTTCTCCTTGCGCCGTTCCTCGCCTTCCTCTCGCCTCTCTACGCTACAGCCTTCTTTCTCCTTTTTGTTCTCATGCCAGTCGGGACTCAAGCGCCGCAGCGGCTTTAGCCGACTTTTCCTCACAGCACTTACACTCACTCGCGTTGCGCGGCAGCGGCGGCTATATAGAGAACCTCAAGGTGTCAAGTACATTGAAACTTTTCGTATACCATAAACGGAACAGGAAGTTTAGCTGCTGTGCGCTGCTGTTGCTTCTCTCTCTCTCTCTCTCTCTCTCTCTCTCTCTCTCTCTCTGCGGATTGTTTCTTCGCCTTCTTATTTCCATTCTCCTGTGTTTTTTTTCTTCTTCGAGCGCGAGTAAATCAATCGATGGTTAGTCACGAAGCGTATATAGCTTACCGCGTACTTCTTGTTTTGCTGATTAAGCTATTTAGTTTGCGAGATGTGTCAAGTGTTAGGAAATCATGACAAATATTTTGACATGATTAATTACGAATTGAAAAATGCCTTTTACCAGGCGAGGCGTATGGTAATAAGAATATCGATAGCAAAAATGTCGCGTGTCTTAAGTAAAAAATGATGTGACTACACTATTTAACCGTTACTATTTATTAAAAACAATTCATAAGTTTTTCATGTGAACACAGATTTGTTGCCTAAAATTAAATTATACGTTGATTTTTATGACTTTGCCTTAGAAAATGGATTCGTTAATTAATTTTCCAAGTCATTTTTCATTTTACAATCTACAATTTTCATTTTACTTTTGCCGAAAAGTCGTTTGGAAGGGACAACATATAAATCAAGAAAGGCATCTTTTCCATCTAAAATTTTAACGATTGCATTTGTCTCCTTTCCTTTAATTAAGAGGGGCTACGTTTCTTTGATAATCTTGCTTTATATTAATATCCAACTTATAAATGGCCGCCGACTTCTAAAGTAATATCCGTTCCCTTGGACCGTGCACAGAGAGAGAGAGAGAGAGAGAGAGAGAGAGAGAGAGAGAGTCCTTTGTTAAAACGATAAGGTCAACGTGAAACTTTAATACTTAATATCTGCCTTTTAAAGCTATCCCACTTAATTCGCCGGCAAACAATTAAACTTACTCAAGATCTTTAAATCCATGGGAAATATATATACACACGTGCCGAGATAGAGAGAGAGAGAGACGCGCGCGCAGTCGCATCGAGAGCATCGAACTTTTGCCCTCTGTCCCCCGTCTATATCCCGACTAGCAATTTTTCGTTTGCGCGTTCACTTATTATCGGGAGGGGCATAAATTTCGAAAGTGTTCGGGGTTATACGGGGAAGAAAAAAAAACAACGAGAGAGTGAAGGTGAGCTCCATATATTTGCATATTACTGCTAAAAAGTTGTCGAGATTCGGTATATAGCGAAGACTCGCTCTGCCGGCGTTTTCGCGGAAGTTACTTCCGGTCCCGATGGGGCCCTTTTCCCTCCAAACTTTTCATCCGACTCGCGTTGTAAAATCGATTTGCGCTCCTGACTCTTTTCACTTCCTTCCCTTTTCCGTCTTCCCCTCCTTTTTTCCAGAGACGGAGAAAGAGAGAGAGAGAGAGAGAGAGAGAGAGAGAGAGAGAGATTGTGTCGGTCCGTACTTGGAGTCGCGCTTTTGTGCACACTCGAAACTTGTTTATGCAAAATTTTTCCCCACTTCTGTGAATCTACGTTTTTCTTTCGTTTTCAGCGCGTGGAGAACACGTCGAAAATCGAACAAATTGTCTATTTTGTATAGCGAGTTTCTTTATTTACATAAGCGATTTTGGAAACGTCGCGCTAGTGACGTGGATTAAATTGCTTCAAATGAAATTGAGGCTTGGTGAGTCACGTTACTATATACTTTGAGAGCTCAGAATTTAGGAATAGACTGTGTTTACAAAAGGTTCTTGTAGATTTCGAGTTGAAAGATATGTACTTTGCTTTTTTTCATAAACATCGATGTTCGAATGTCTGACTAAAATCGCATATATCTACTGCGTGACTTTTATTCGCCCACTGTGGGAATTACGATTGCAAATATTGAATTTTTAAATGTGTTGGGAAAAATGTATTATTGAATTATAACATTTTTTGCTAATAAAATATAAAATAGAATAGATATATTGGAATACAAGTTGACAGCGGTCTATCAAATAAAAGAATCTCGAATAAAGCAAATGAATTTGTCATCGTTAATTTATAAGGTATAAAAAATTGATCAATCTCCATAGTTTCCGTTTATTTTTGTGCAATTCCCTGACAATGTCATAACGAACAATGACATAGTGCTCAATAAGACCACTAACCTGCATTACTAAAAGTAACCAAGTGCTGACCTATTTTGGCCTAAAATCGCCCAGCCTCCATCATCTAAAGTCTCAGCAGAGCATCAATCGCTACAGCAGCAGCAGCAACAACATGGAGCGATAAAGGCTCCTCTTGAGCGGTGTGCCATCATCTTTCCGCGCACCTTATGCGGGACATCCTCAAGATCAAGAAATATGCCTTACCATCTCTCAAAAAGGTGGATCGAGGTACAAGAGCGGCAGAGGGAGAGAGAGAGAGAGAGAAAGAATACGATAGAGCCGCTCATCCTTAACCCGAGCAGTGGCGGAACGGCGGCAGTGGCGGCTGCGGCGTGCCGTGTTGTTGATGGGGTGGCCAGCCGACGTCCGCGTTACAATAGCCTCTCTCTCTCCCTCTCTTTCACTCTCAAGTCGGAGGGAGTAAATCCGCCGTAAATATAGCTAAGACGTGGCTGCGCGCACGGGAGCAACGAGAGACCGCAGCGAGTGCGAGCGAGAGAGAGGGAGAGAGCAGGAGGAGAATGAGGCAAAGCCGAGAGAGAGAGAGGCAGCTTAGGATTTCCCTTCCAATTTCGCTAACGAGATTCGCCCGAAATACGCGCGACTTATACGCACTGTTATATTGCGGCATTAATTCAACGGCTCGAGAGAGAACCTAGAGGACTTTCTCTTACGTGCAGCGCCACACCCCCTTGCAAATGTCGTCTAGCCGCCGCCGCCAACACTGCGGCTACATCTTTTTGAGGCTAGAATCCGTCCGGCGAACCATTAACGAGCGCGCGCCCCATGTATCAGGGGAGATTTTGTTCTGATTTTTTTTTTAGCTTATTACGTCTCTAGCTTATTAAGTTCTACTACGCTTTTTTACAGTTTATCACGACATGCCCTTAGTAGTGTTGTCTTGTATGCGTGTCTTGGATGATTATCACATAAAGGAGAGAAAGCCCAGCCGAGATTAAAATAAAATAAAGTCTTTAAATGAAACGTAAAAGACTTACGCTATCGCATAGAGTATAAAAAAGAATATTAAATTTAAAAACAAAATTTACATTGCAATTTACATTACATTTCAATAGTAGTCAGTGTCGGGAGCTTACTTTCAAAAAATTCCTCGCAAATACTGTCATTAAATTAAAAAAAAAAATAAATAGTATTCGCATTTAGAATCCAACTTCGTGTCGACTAACACAATATTACACAATCCCATTCATTAATTTATGAAAGTCCTTTACCTTCTACTTATGAAAGTTTGCCATTTGCGGTTGTGTCTGAACACTTTAACGAGTGACGTGATTAACGCTTTCATTAAGGAACTTAGAGATACAAATTTGGAAACTCATAATCCAGATTTGAGGCTGCTTTTGTAAACCCGTCAGTTTTACAACTGGAATTAAACTAGTACATTATTTATTATAATACTTTTTCATCCATCGGGTCCAACAAACCGTTGAAAGGTCGGATAAATTTCATATGAAAGCATGTATGAAAGAGCTCTCTAATTAAAGCGATTTTTACCATACTAAAAGGCAATTTAGCTATCAATCCGATACGCGCAGATATCGTCATTCCAATTCCGGAAATCTCGTTGTTTGAAAAGCCATTAAAACTCGTCACTACGTCGTTCGTTCGAATTTTTTTGCATCGGTATCACACGCGAAATATAGGCTTAAAATTTATACAAATCCGTAGGAAAAAATAAATAAAATTCTTCCTTTCCTTCTACACTGTATATAATCTAGTAGGAAGAAAAAAAGGGTTATACTGGGAAGTGTGGCAGGATGAAGGGATAAGGGATAAAGAGAATTTAGCCGCACGATTGCACGTCCGCATCGGAAAACAGAGCCAGTAAATCACCCGAACTAATGAACAAAGCCCCTTCTCTCTCTCTCTCTCTCTCTCTCCCTCTCTCTCTTTCTATTGCTTCGTACGCCTCCTTTCATCTCGACTTTTTCTTTTACTCCATCAGAGCGGAAGATGGAGACGAAGTTAAAAAAGGATGTGGAGGAGCTGCGAGGGAAAAAAAAGAAGAGAAGGTGCGCTGGAGGTTTGACGTCGAAAAGGAAAAAATTGGCAAAGGAGAAAAGGCGCGGGAGAAAAATTAAGAAATTTCTTTTGGCCGCTGGTAGCGAATGCAAAGGCAGAGAGGGAGAAAAGAGGAGGATGGGAGAAAAAAAAACGAGCGAGCAGAAAGACGATTAAATGAAAACGCGATCCTGTGAATGGATACGATAATATACTTGTCTCTGCAGTCCTTCGCAACGAGCGAGAAACGAAGTGTAGACGGTTTATTATATTCTCGGGCCGACAATTGTAGCAGCACGAAGCTTGAAAAGTTATCTGAATGGCCTGACGCGATCCGCTTATGCCCCCACTTATCGAGTTTTTTTTTTTTTTTTTTTTTCAAATTGTCGCTGCTCAATAATTTTGGAGAAGCGTGCGGGAAATGGATCGAGTGCATTCTTTCGGCTTAATTGAGCAAAAGTATCTCCGTGATAGAAAGTACATTTGCGGACGACGCCAATTAAGACTGGAGGTAGAATGAGGAAGAGGAAGAGGAGAAGGTAGATGAATACCAGGGCCGCAGACATCCCCGGACTAATTGAACGATACGTAGCGGTGAAAAACTACCGATCGATGCAGCATTCAATGGGAGATACAGATGATTAGCCGTCTTAATGTGAGCTTCTGCTTCTTCTTGACTCACTCTTTTTCTTCTTTACTTCTTTTCTTCTTTTCTTCTTTTCTTTCCCTCTTTACGTTCGAGTACTCGTTATTTCGTGCGCTACAAATTAGGAGGGATACGCAAACGGATTTCGCCCGATGAATTCTTTTAAGGGGAACTTATCCTTAAAAGTGATGAGCAAATCAGTTTATTGGCTCTTATTCAGCTTATTCCTTTCAGCTTGCGTGTTTATTTGCTGAGCTCGTATAAATACGTTCATTCGATTACCGACTTTCAGCTTCCAATGGTCAGAAAGCTCAATGTGATTTTTATATAAATATATAGGTTAAGTTTATCTTTAAATAACAATGATAGTAGTAGTACAAAGTTTGGATTTTTGTTTAATACGATATCTAGTCTCCCCAGAAATAGCGGGAAGTTATGGACAAAAGAGAGTATACTTATATTTCAGTAAGTCTACGAAAAAATAACAGTATACACATAAAGATGCAGAAAGAATAGTTTCGAAAAGTTTGCAATAGATATTTAATTTAGCTACAGGAATTGAATCGCCGAAATGTTGGAAAAACCTTCTTAATTTAGTCAACTGAGCTATATCCAAACTCAGCGAGTCATTTCTCTCATAAATGGCCCCCTTATTTATACACTTACGATACTCAACTTTTTTACGAAGCGCCTCTACTTCATTTTATTCCACTAAAAATATCTTTATCACTCGTTGATTCTCATCGACGATTTTTCAAAGATTGTCCGCTAATGCAATCAATTTCTTAAGAAGTTGCGTCATCTTCCACTCGGTCAGAGTCGTTATTACTCGAAAGCCATTAATTTCATTACGACAAAAATTCGCCCTCGAAACGACACCGAAAGACAAACGTGACACCGTTCGATAAATCAAGTAAAACAGAAGTAATTCATTTGCGTCGCGCGAGGCGGAAATAGCAGAGTAACAGCAGCAGAAACAGCAGAAGCAGCAGCACCAGCAGCAGCAGGCATGTCTCTCGGCAATCAGTAAAGACGGAAAGATAACCTCATCCAAGGGCAGCGAAGCGTGTGTACACACATATAAGTATATATATACACATATATACGCAGAGTGATCCGATCCAATTGAATGAGTGTAGCGGAACGTTCGATATAATGACTGATAAGAGTCCGCTCTCCAGTTCGTCGTTGAGGATTAGATCCCGGCAAAGACCTAATACTTCGCAGAAAGGAGAGCAAGAGAGGGAGAAAGAGAGAGAGAGAGAGAAAACACCAAACGATCCTGATCCACAGACGTCGCTTCTACTGAAAGACGTAAGACAAGTGCGAACGTAACCTCTGGCCTAATCAATCTTCTCCCTAGAAAATCTATATATGTATACACGTATACACAGAGGAAGAGAGAGAACGACAGAGAGAGGGAGGGAAGGAGACACTGACACACTAAGGTATAGCTACATCCGGGAGGTACTCCCTTTTTCCTTGTCGTCCACCGCAAATCCGAACGTCGCAAAAAGAGATGGTCTCTATATCTTACGTTTCTAGGTGAAATGCAGAGAGAGAGAGAGAGTGAGAGAGAAGAGAAGAGCGCGATCGAGAAGGATTTTACGCGCGAGAACTTGCCAAAAGGTATGGCGGTCGGGGGATTTGTAAGCTTGCGGTTCACCTTCTACATTTATCGGGGATCGAGAGAGAGGGAGAGAGAGAGAGATAAGAAAATTCAAGCAGTATATACATATAGATAATGCTCGTTTGAATGACCCAGGGACGTTTTGAGCTGGCTAGGAAGCTGCACCTCGAGCCTGCTCTTCTTGCTCTCGCCAATAGGAAGTTTTAGGACTGCAGTCTGACGGGGCGAAGAGTCGCGAGGGGCGGAGAATAAGTTTTTGAGACCTCTCGCGCTTGATGCACAACTAATGAGTTTGATTTGTGGCCTAGGGGCTGGAAGGTCGGTATTGATTAAGCTACTTGCCTTGGCACTGATAAATGTAGATGACATTTTCAAACTGTGTTGAGAGTGGGGCGTGTGCTTCAGAGTGGATATGGCTTAATTTCTGGTGGGATGATAATCGGGTTTGCGAAATATTTAAAAATATTATGTTTCTAAGGGAGAGAAGATCTTTGATGCGTTATCCCGAGACGGATAATCTCAAGATTTACTTCGGGATTCTCAGATGAGATAAGAATATTACTGCACATTAAAATTTATTACGTCCATAGTTTTTCTGCTTTCATGGGTCGATCCCTCGTATAGCTGACCGTAAAACACTCGAAGGAGTATATAATTTTGATATAATCTTACTGCGACAATTCATATTATAGTTTTTAGAAATGATTTTAGAGTAAATTATATACGTTTAAACATACTTCAGTCCTGTTTTAGTAATAAGCATGCAACATAAATTGTGAGCTGTAATAAATATTCGATTTACAACTTCTCCTGTCATTTTTTATTCTTCTGGGTACAAAATATTTCATTTAGCAGCACACACGCATATCATCACTCCCGTGAATCAAATATGAAAAATAGAAGTTATTGTCGCTTATTTTACTTGCAAAGAGCGTCACGACATAATAGTTGACACACGAACTCCATCTACCCGCACAAATGACATTTTAAATACGGTTTTCCGCTGCGAAAGTATTTGTCCAAATCGATCGTATAAGGAAATCGATATAAAACCTTAATGATCCCTTAGTCGTAGTATAAAACCGACAGCAGCGAGCCGTTAAAAATACGATACATTCTGGAGACGTCGGAGCAGAGAGCTTATAAAACGGAGCTTTAAAAAAGTGGCGGTGGGAGAGAGGAAAAAGTGAAGACCTTACCAAAATTTCCTGCAGGAATCTTGCAGAAGTCATGTTTCAACAGTTTTACCTAATCCATAATTTAAGCTTATTTTTGATAGGTTTCCTTGTTAAATTTAATGTTTTTAATTCTTTGGGAATCAACACATTAACACACCCAACGGGGTGATGAAATTCCTAAAATGCGCGAATTTCTGAAACTGATTTCTGTATCTCGGCCACCCATCGGAATAGCCTAAATTCTGTAGGAATTTCTACAGGATTGCCTATACAATTTCCTGCAGGAATTCCTATAGCATTTTCAATACAATTCCTGCAGGACTTTCTATATAATTTCCTGCTGGAATTTCTACAGAATTTCCAATACGAATTCCTTCAGGAATTCCTGTAGAAAAACCGCGAAACTCATGCAGGATCTCCTACAAAATTTCTTGCAGGATTTCCTATAGGAAATTTTCATAAGTGAGGAAAGAAGTCGTTAAACGAAAAATACATCACCGTCGAATAAAAAGACGTATTAAACGTCAACGCCGCGAGTCCCTAAAATAAGGCGGGCAGGAAGATAAATCTCTCGTTCTTCAAAACATAACCTATAAATACGACGCACGAAAGTCATAAATCATAGAGAGAGGAAGAGAGAGAGAGAGAGAGAGAGAGAGAGAGAGAGTGAACGGGCCCATTTTGTAAAAACGAATTCAAAGGTCATTCGCGACAAATCTCTGCGCATAAAGATAGGGAGAGAGTGAGAAGAAAGGAGGGAAGAAGAAGGTAGAACGACAAAAAAGAGGTTTTATATACGGTATTGGCGAGGCACAGAAAGAAATAAAATCCCCACGCGACGATTCTCGCATAATGGAATATGGAGGAGAGCGGAAAACATTATTACTAGGGACCGATAAAATCCGCCGAAAGTCGTCGGAAAAGTGGGAATATTCATGCGCGGAGAGCGAGGAGAGCCGATAAAGGCATTAGAGGCTCTAGTGGCACACGCGGAAGACTACCCACTTGGTGCGCAATGCCGCAGTAGTCAGCACTCGCGACACACTGTACATGGACGATTCCGTATTGGCCCGCATTTCTTATATTATACGAGAGAGAGAGAGAGAGAGAGAGAGAGAGAGAGAGAGTTTCGCTTCTTGTAATCAAGATTTCGTATGCGAGGCTCAGTATATTACACGTCATTTTGATTATCGAGCGTTCTTTCTTTTTTAAACAATCGGATCGCATTGGGCACAATGACATCTACTTCACCAATTATAAATTAAAACACCCTTTTAATGCATACAGGAATATAGGATGCATAAATATCTTGGAAAAGTATTATTTCGTACTCTAAAATAATAATGCCCATACCTTCCTTTAATGCAACCGTAAGGGCAACGTACGAAACTTGCACTATCATTCAGAGTATGAAATGACATTTAATTAAAAAAAAAAATTAACTCCTATTTGCTCCGTGCGCAATTTTACTGTCCCTCGTTTTTTGGCGGGAAAACGCCAACTTTACCATTGCAACAATATATTGGCTCATACGGACAGAAATCCCAAATAATTTTCTATAAAATGATAATGAATTGGTAAATCTTCAACTTCTTTTTCAGGATTGGAAATAAACATTCAGAATCATAATAATTTTTTGAGGAATCATACAGTTAACAAAACATTTTAACAAATTATTTTCAAATATCACCTATAAGAGCCAATGTAAATTTCACGAGTTGGACGCAAAAATCGCGAATCAATGCCCAGCGCTCGTAACGAATACTTGGAGGGAACTATATGAAACAATGCCGAGTTGATTATTCCCTATGCTTTACATGAAAGTAGAAACATGCGAGTATAGAAAGTTACTGATTTTCATCAAGTTTCTCTCAACTTTCCCTTCGAGTATGGGGGCCAATTTTATTTTAAATTGTATTTTTTTTATGTTCTAAATAATGAAGTAGGTTTCGTAGGTTACCCCTAGACTCTACTTTTTATTCCTATCTTGTAGACACAATCCTTGAAGGAAGGAGCCAACTATCCACTTACCTTTACTCAATAAAACAATCATGGATTTACATTCAAATTTTATTACTGCTTGTCACACACGACTTTCAATTCATTTCTTTTTTTCTTAAAATAAAACATACAACACTGAATACACCATGTATGTATTTCTATATAGGAAAGAAACGACCCGTGAACTTTACCTCCCTTTCTCTCTCACTCTCTCTCTCTCTCTTTTGCTCGCGTAATCTTGGATATCGTTGCTCGTTAAAAACGATCACCCCGCCGCTTCTCTCTCTCTCTCTCTCTCTCTCTCTCTCTCTCTCTCTCTCTCTCTCTCTCTCTCTCTCTCTCTCTCTCTCTCTCTCTCTCTCTCTCTCTCTCTCTCTCTCTCTCTCTCTCTCTCTCTCTCTCTCTCTCTCTCTCTCTCTCTCTCTCTCTCTCTCTCTCTC
>UELV01084572.1:0-12317 GCA_900490015.1 Megastigmus stigmatizans | reverse complement strand
TATATATATATATAGCTATAATGCATACCAGTAAATAAAACAGACTGTTCATTTTAATTTGATTTGTGTCTACCACCTCGTATCGCTTGTTAAATTACAGTGTGTATCCAGAATTTAATGGGTTTGCACACGACATTGCAAAAGACTCGTTATAGGTATACACACACACACACATATATATATATTTGCATGTATATAGACAGCGACGGAACGGTACGCGGGAGTAAAAGAAGCTTAAACTCGCGTGCAGCTTCGATCACTTTTCGCATCTCGCGTTATTTTTATGCGCGCGACTACTCAAATTAGCATGTATATATATACAAAACTCGGGCTATATGTGAAAAGATTTTTTCCAGTATAAATGAAAAACGTATCATGGTTTGTACAAATAGCTGCTTTAAAAAAAATTACACTGTTCATACGGACACTCATACAGTGTTGCCTTATATATATATATATATTATCCTCGTTCTGATGTTCTTCTTCTTCTTGGTTACGTACGTATACTGCATTACGAATAATAAAGAAATGGAAAAAAGCAAACCTCGCAATTATTAACTATAAGTAGAACTGGTTTCAGGCAGTCTTTGTTCTTTTTATTTTAAATACTATTTTATTTTGTTAACCACTCACAAGACAATCTTTATACATCAACGAGGGATGAGTTCACATCAATCAGTAATCGTCGTTCAATCGACGTGATTAGAGAGCAAAAAAAAGTTAAAAAAATATGTAGTAGAGAACAAGAGAAAAGAAATACAACATTCGATGGATTGTTATTTTTGTTACGATCACTCGTGAAAAGTAGAAGAAAAACTTCAAAACATACTGTTCATGCTTACATAAGTTGTACTTTTTATGTTGCCTTGCAGTTTTCCTTCAATACAGTAAAAAAAAGTAATTTTAAAATAGGTTTTACAAAAGTTCAAACATAATTAATTAAGAAAAATTTTAAGAATACCAACCTTAAAGATAACTGTAATTAAATAAACTTTATTTTTTATAAATTAAATTATAGATAAAAAGAATGTATAGCGACCACGAACAAGGAAATCGAGTCATTACTGTATTGAAAAAGTCATTAAATCGTGTACAGCGGGCAAACATTAAGTAACTTTACGCTGATCTAATACCGAGAAAAGACTTATTATTGAAAAATCGAATATGAGTACTTTGCTTCTTAGTTGCACAATTTCAGACGCAATATTTGATGCTGTTCGACGACAAAAAAAAAGTCAACCGTTGTCCAATCAATATGTTTCCTGCAACAAGTGCATGCTCGTTCGTTCAAAACGCTCCGTGAAATATACGAATCGAGATATGATGCTGCAGCTAATAAGCGAATGAAAGAAAGTCTATTGCAGGTGTGGTAATAATGGCATGCTTGAAAGTTACGAATAGAGAATTTTGAGTGCACGTATGTACATACTGGCTGCACATGCGATAAGAAAAAAAAAATGAATAATTAGTATATGTAAGGCACTACTGGGATATTATCAGTCCAGAGAGAGCGGAGAGCATCGGTTAAACAAATCGGCGCGAAAGCAATACTAAGGACGGCAGGAGAACAAAAAAAGGCAGAGATTCTGAAATAGTGCAACATTCCATGTACAATAAGGTTCGAAGTGTGTATATATACAACGCATCTCGGCATTTCCTCGACACAGCAATTCCTTTTGCAATGCAAAAGAGAAAAAAAATACGTACAATGACCAGTATTAATCTCAAACCATATGAAACAAAAAATTCGTGAATAATATATATGCGTATATTATGTATGTAATAGTATGTATGAGAAAACAACACGTGTGTGAAAATCAACGACCATGAACGCCGGTCTATTAAAAATTCGTATAAAGTCTTTAGTTTCAGCGATTATAAACAAACGAAGAGAAAAGGATATATGATATATATATATATAGTAGCATATATAATTTGTAAAAAAAAGTGAAGAAAAAAATTATGAAAAAAAAAGAGGGTTTGGGAATTAAGATTAATTACAAAAACAGAGAAGAAGAGATTGGAATGTTTAAGGAGAATTACCCATCATCTTTGGCTCGATCATATATTTGCCTGTTCATGTACCGCTCTCGGTAACTCGGTAGTGACTCGACAGACGACGACACAGACGACGACGAGGAAGGAGACGAGGACGACTTTTTCGCCCCGTAGTAGACACACGCTCGGGAGGACGGAGGCACCCCAATTTTCTCTCACTTTTCTCTCTCCCTCTCTCCCGTTTTGTCTCTTTTTGCTCTCTCACTGTTTCCCTCTCTCTCTCTCTCTCTCCCCTCTTTTCTTACTCCCCCTCTCTCACCCCCTCTGTTTCTTTTTTTCCCTCTTTACTTTTAACTCTCTCCCCGAGTCCACGCTCTCTCTCGTGTGCGTGCGTGCGTGTGTGTGTGGATGGCGAGCGGGGCGAGCGCGCGCGGGACGTTCGTAACGGCGGCGCACAGGCGGAAGAAGAAGAGCGAGAGAATGAGGCGTTTATTGTGCGTCCTTGGATTTGTGTGTCTCGTCGGATGACCAACACCGAAATTGGGCTAATTATCGAGTGCCACCTACGAAAGAGAGAATAAAGACTTCGATGACGATCGGATAAAAAAAATTGGACGAGAGGCTGGTTTTTTTTTTATTTATTTTCTTTTTCATTTTTTGGGCTTAGCAGCAGGCCAATATAGCGCTGTTATTTTTTCGTACATACTAATATATATTTGACAAGCAGTTTTTTTTTGTTTATTTTTTTGTTTTTTTTTCGTATTTTTTTGTTTGTATCGATTGCGTCGGTAAAAAAGGAAAAAATAAGCTTTTTGAATGGCGTGTGAAACAAAATTTTTGGTTGATCAAGTCAAGGTATATATATATGAAAAGTTCGAGTGATGTGTTTACGTGTTTTTGTCAAAAAAAAGGTATTGTTTTTTTTTTCTTTATAGGAAGAGGTACATAAGTTCTGTTTTTTTTTACCAATCGACCAATGGTATGTTGAACTTTTTCTTTTCTTACTGAGCAAGTTTGAAGCGCAGCAAAACTGAAAGTGTAATTTTTATTGCTGATGGCAAAAAATGTATTTGAATTACACAAATCGCTTTAAATTTTGCAGCGCTGCACAAGATAGTCATCGAAAGCAAAAGAACTAAAAAGTATAGCAGAGTTACTTTCATGAGTGGAGAAAAAAAAATTTAATTAACAGCAAGACCTGGCAGAATTTTTATTTATATAGCTTCTGGTTTTATTTTTTATAAATTACGAGTTGAGAATTAATCATGCTTTTCTTAAATATGAGGTAAAGAATATTTTACTACTGTGAATTAACGGCATAATAAAATTAAATATGAAGGTAATGTTAAATATGTTTTTCCTGATCTCAATTAAGCATCTAGTTTAATTGAGTTAAATTTAATTAAAGCTACTAATGCTGTTGAACTAGATACTTACTTACCAGGATTTTTGAGACTACTTAAAAAAAAAAGAATGTAGAACATATATTTTTAATGATTAATTTACATATTGCTTTGCAACAGTTTTCATTAAGTCTTCAATAAATAATAATATACATAGAAAAACACATGGAACCTTTTCAGAAATAATTTTAAACGATATAGTCACTTATAGTGGGCACAAAAGCTCCATGCCATTCTGTACAAGTTGGCCTCGAAAACGGCTGACACATTTTCGAGGCTGTACGCACGTTTGTATGAATGATCACTTTAAATTTATTTAATTAATCAAGTTCGTTCCAAAGTTCGTATACACTCAAATTGGGTCGCATTAATGTATTTGCGCGATTTTCCATTGTTAACGGATAACTGGAATTACGATTTTCGCTCATTTCAGTATTAGATTAGTACTGCTATAACTTTGTGCAGCTTAAGCTACGGCAATATCAATCATATCTAAATTATAATTACTGGGATTTATGTATACCGAGATTTAATCGAGCATTAAATAATAATAATATAGATACAATATTTTACATTGAATTGACATTGATTTTGGAAAGTTTTTTATGTAAATATCAAAGCGTTTTATATTTTACATTTTCTATATTCAACTAATTTGAACGGTTTATTTACAAAATTGTTTGAGGAATTTTGCGTTATGATAGAACAATGGAGAGTATATACACAGAAGGAATAATGGGGTATCTAGCAAACAATGTTCGCAACATCACTGTATAAATAATAGTCACTTCAATCAAGGCATAAATAAAATATTTTTCAAAATTTCGTTCAGCCGCAGATACTTAATAAAATTATAACTCATCATCAAAGTTATCATCTTAAAATTATATGGAAAGATTTAATCAGAACACTTATCGTCCAAATTTTTAATCAAGACTTTCCAACAATTATGACAGCGCTAAAGCACCGAAAACGACCGATAAAAACGGCCGCCATCAATTGTGATTACCTCCACACCACAACCATCAGTCTCAAAAAAAAGAAGAGAAAATCACATTCCAATAGCAATTTGCGTCATTGTAGTGGTCTAGTAAACAAAGGTATAGGTGAAAGAGGAGCCACCGATTACTCAATTAATCGCGCTAAAATTACTCGCGGCGGCGGCAGCGTCGCGTGCATAAATATCTCTCGGCAGCTTGTTAAAAGAGAGGAAGAGAGAAGCAAAAAAGTGCTGAGGGCAGCGTAGAAGTATACAGAAAGAAAGAAAAAAAAAAGTACCTCCAATAAAGCGCGATGACATGTCTAATTTACCCAGTGGTATAAAATAGCTCTTACGCGCACAGAGAGATAAAAATGAGCTGCGCGAGAGTTAGAGAGATAGAGACAGAGAGAGTGAGTGAGTGAGTGAGAGAGAGAGAGAGAGAGAGAGAGAGAGAGAGAGAACGAGAACGGAACGCAATAAACCACAAGAAAACGAGAAAGAGAGAGAGAGAGAGGGGGGAGAGAGTGAATGGAATCAATGCGTTCGGCATTGAAGGACCTTGATTCTGTCCTCTTTCTCTTTCTCGCCGTATCTCGTGATGCGATAGAGGAAAAGCATAATATGGAGTTAACCGGTTGGATAGCCGCTACATTTTGACCGGCGATTGTGAGCGAATCGACTTAGATATGGAAAAATGCAGAAAAGCGACGCATGCGCGAACGTTTATGTTATCGCGCTGTAAGTATGTAGGAGACGCGACGACGTCGATATGTATATACATATATATATGCATACACACATAACGGCTTTCGTTGCGCGAGGCGCGTGAATGCATAAATGCATTTGCGTGGCGGCTGTTGTGCGCGCGATAATCAGTCGTGAAGTTACGCGCGGTGCAGACTCTCCTCGAGGTGTACGTATATGTATAGTGCGTATATAGTGTGGCCCCTCTCTCTCTAACACACACACACACGCATAACAATGACGCAGCTGGGCTGCTCTCGCATGCATGTATTCAGCTGTTATCGTCTGTTTTTCGACGGGGATTAGCGGGGACGATCTCTGACGTTTAGTGCTAACTTCTTTGTTTCGATCATATTTGCTTCTAAAACGCGATTGACGGATATTAACGTTTTGTGAGACGATGGTTCACAGTGATCGAAAAGTTGATCTTCGTGTTTGGGATGTTTACTGAATTTTAATTTATAGTTCTTCTGCAAGTAGATGTTCGTATAATTATAGCAATTAAGATATAATGCTAAAGATTTTTTACAATCTGTTACAGTTACATACTGTTATAAGGACGATTATTCCACTAAGCAAATGACTTTAGAAAGTGCATCAAAATTATTTTTGCGTGGGAAATTAGTATATGTGATTTATATTAATGGAATGATAATTATTTTACAATATGAATTTTTAGGATTATGAATGTCTATTATTGTGTTACTGAGATGTTGTCGATGAAGTTCTGTCACAACGCAGTAAAATTAATCATTACAAAGTATCTTTACTGAATGAAAATAGTCATTTCAACGGAATAATTTTTTTCAACATTGCTCAAGACTATTCATTACCAGCAAATAAACACCTAATAATAAAACCTGCTTTATTGCCATTTATTTCATTCAAAAGAAAATTAATAAGGTAGTCAATTATAATTTAATAAAATAGCAAATCCGAGACAGAAGCATAAATTATTCCCCATACTTTTAATATTCTGCATTTTCCAGACATTAATTTTGACGTGCGGCAGCTTTTCAAGCCATTTTCCCCCGGTAATTCAAAATACCACGGATATGCCCCGTGTGTTAAAAGATTCAAGTTTCTTTCAGCTGTATTCTTTTTCACTGTCAATCTCTTCCTGTTTACCTCATTAACTGCTACTAAGCAGTTAACCAATCGCCTATTATTGTCTACGCCTTTATAACGTATTTTCGACGTTATTAATTGACGCCACTCTTAAGGTAGCTCTATGGGTACTCTCTAATCTACTGAGAGATAAAACGAAAAATTGTTTTAAATGCTTCATAGGCGTGTTAAAAGTGTTTCAAACATTTTTTCTTCATTTTTCATTTAGGTTTAATACCCTATTCTTTATTATTTTATTAAAATAAGACATTATTGAAAACAATTCTCTGTTTATTTGACTTCGGTTTCATCCTGACATGAAAATGTGGCAACACTCTACAACGAGTATCCAATTGTATGGCGAATGATGCGATGTTGCCAAATTTCTATCACTTCCTAAACAATAAACTAACCGTGAAAACAAGATTTTGCTTGTTTTGTTAATAAATATCTTTTAATTTTACACGATAACCTATAATAACTTTTATATTTTTGAAAAGCTGAGATATCAATCTATTAAAAACTAGTTTTTCAATAATGGCATACACCGCTATTTATAAAAAAATCTTTCACTTCCTGTCTCTCAGAGTGCCTATCCCATAAGGGCTAATGTTATATACCTCAACTTTAATTTACAATATTTTTAATTTTTACACGATAACTCGCTTCAAAATTTATAAAATATATTCAGCAAATCCTCCTGAATATTTCTACGTAATTATTTTTTATGTCTTAGAAAGTTGGATTAACCCTAGAGCTACCTTAACAGCAGGACCAGCAGCCACAGTTGCGATAACGTTTAACCGTTCGTTGAATCGACACTGGCTCGTAAATGCGCGCACAATCTATATGACGTTATAATACCACGAGCTTAAAATAGAGAAATTTATCAAGAGAGGCACCCATTCATTTATATACAGTAGATAAATAATGATTTTTACCGACACCGGTATAAAAATAGCTGAGTTTGCATCCAGAGAGGTACGGGTTTTGAATAAATAATACGCGCAGAGGGAATGCATACATCTCGGGTGTAATTTAGTCATAAAGGTAAACAGCGAGCGGGAGAAATTGAAGCAAGAAGAAACTCATCGCATCTCTCTGCTGTATAAAAATTAACGAACGCAGTCGTTCGATAAAAATGCTTTGCACTATTTATAAAATATTGTACTTTTAATAGAATATTTCCTCTGAAACAAGTAGAGTATAAAGTGACTTAGTAAATGTACATTCTGAATAGTTGTGCATTAACAAAGTATTAAAAAAGACATGCTCGATGGAAGAAAACATCAAGAGTGTGATATACATAATATAAATTTGAGAAATTTCGAGAGTTATATAAGGGAGCAGTTATCGGTTAAATGTAAAAAAAACAAGTGTCGAGATAAAATGGAACTTCATTACTTGTTTAAGTGATCGTGTTGTGTACAAACTTGCCTGCCAGACTGTAAAAAAGAACGAGGGAGATCTTCTTAAAGAATAAGTAATAAAATATTTAGCGTCCTCTTAATTGAAACGATTAAATCAACTCAATTGCGTTTAATGACTGAGCGCACAATGGCTCATTAATATTTTTTGCTCGCTGCAACAACTGTCGAATAACGAAATTATCCCTGATTCTGCGCTGGTATACCGAGCAAAAAACGAATCGGATGAGATTACTATGATGCATTCGTACGTGTTGTAGGGTTATTTTATAATTTTTTTTTTTTATAATGACATTTATGGTCATACAAGATTATAATAAATTATTAGCACCACCTTACATCAAGACAGGTAAGATATCAGTTATCCGAGATAACTGATATTTTTCCTTCCATCAGCTAAAGACTAAGTTCAACTTGCACGAAGTGCAGATATTATTCCAACCAAAAAAGGCATTCAATGACGAATCTCGGATTACCAAAACCAACTTTTTCCTTTTACAAAACAGCTTGTCTACAATTCGTATCCAGTCTGAATCCCATCTCCTTTTTCTTTTACCGCATACAAAGATCAGCATCTCGATCCACAAGTAATTCGCAATCCGACACCAGACTTCAATCGTGCAATAAACTTCCACGAGATCCCACGAGACAAAAAAAGCAAATCTTCAGCGTAAATCGTTAGCAACAGGAGCGGGGCAAGACTGAAACACAGACATAGAATTGCTTCTCGCTGACAATGTGTCGCATCAATCCCATGTGCCGACAGCGTCTAACGTTACGAGTAGCAGCCTCGGATTTCAAAGAGCGCGCGAGCGGAAGAAAAGTGCAGCAGCGTCTTTTGCACACTTGTGTCGCGCCTAATTTGAGTATCGCGGACGAATTCTTCAATCTCTCGCTGTGGACTTGGCAGAGATCGTCCGTTCGAAAGGAGACGACGAAGGAATGCGCGCTGCACACAATGAGCGAGCTGCAGCAGCGACGAAGTCGACAATGGTTCCATCGTTATAGCAGCTCTGAATATCCGTGAATATCGAACGCTTCAGACCCGTTCCCAACCTTTCAACTTCGCTGTATATAGCCTCGTGCAAAGCTTTTTAGCCCGCGACTCTGCGAGATTACATTTCCAGATTCGGTGGTGGGCCGCGAGGCTGAGTAATGTGATTGCGGCTGTTTTTTGCAGTTCAGAAGTAGGAGAGCGTGTAGGAAAAGTCCCGAAGTGGAATATCACTGCTGGCTTTCGTGCCTTTACGTCTGCGACGACCACTGATACGAGATACGGGATGTCAAGAGTTGTAATAAATTGTGAGGCATAGTTTTTTGAATTAATGCCCGACTATGGGATGTGAAGTAGTCGGTACTTGAGAAATTTTTTTATCGTATTAGGGTAAATATTGTAATGTAATAAAGATAGTTAGATTGTTTGTACTGAATTTCAATTTTATGAAGCTCAAATATAACAGTAATATTACAAATTTTTATTGATTCAAGATGTTAATGTACATTCAAATTTTATTTATAATTCCATCACTTTGTATTATACCAGCTTTAGTATTTTTTTAAAAGCATTGTTTTCGCGGTTACAATTTTATATTTATAGATTAAGATTATTGGATAACAAATGTGTTTTTAAAATTGAATTTCTGAATTAATTGGTACACACTATACACGGCGTTTAGTAACACAGATTCTACTCTCTACTAGGGTTCAAAATGAAATATGAATTTCTTTAATATGATATATTATACTCTATTTATATCCAAAACATTTTTGCTTCTCTTCATGTATTACGTGTGCTATTAAAAACATATTGATTCGTAACAAAAACTCATCGTGTTACCATCTAAGCTCGCATACAGCCAATGACGTTAGGATTCAGCGAACGATAACGCGGAATTCGCTTCAACGGCATCATCAGGAGCCTAATAACACACCGAGCAATTTCAGAATCACGTGAGAGAAAAAAAAGAGCACAAAGATGAAATAAAGACAGAGAGGCTACGTTACATCACGCGATCCCTATCTACTGTGGCTCATTTTCTCTCTTTCGCTCCGTGAAAACGTTTTTAAGACCACCTTTTGCGTTAGCTAGTTAGCTCGTCATTGACGTCAGGAATAATTCGCGACCAAAGGAGGGCCATATACTACTAATGAAGTCCAGTTAGTTGTAGACAAGCTAAATTGACTGAAGTGATCAGCTGCATGTAAAAACTGGTGAGCGCGACCGGACTTTGGGTGCACCTTATTCGTCATATTGCCAGAGCGGATGACCTTGACGAGTCTCCCGTGCAATTACTATCGGCGCCTTAACTCGATATTCTACTGAAGTTATCGGGTTATTGTAATTGAAGTTAACAGACAAACAGCACTGGTCGTTTTCTTTTTTGGTGCAGCTTGTTTCTCGATTGGCTGCCTGTCAGACGTGTCGCGCTCGTGCACTTGTCGAGTGCTTTAAAAATACTTAAAGCCTTTCTCTGCCTCCTGTTCGCGAGTTTTATTCGCCAAGATGTGAATGCGAAGAGCGAGGTTTTTGGGACGACGACCTTATACTTGTACGCTTTTTGATGCGTTGCAGGATGTCTGTTTACATTGTGACAGGTTAAAGTTTTTTTTTTAAATGGAGGTAAAATTGTTTTTAGTGATGACGTCTTTGTTGTAATCGACTTGGGAATTGTCATTGATTTTTTGTTCAGTACATTTAGTAGAATGCATTAGCAAATTGTGTTGTTAAAAGGTATTTTAAAGAAAATTGGTAATGGTCATTTTTAATTTACCGGAAACTAGAATTAAGTGTGAGTTCAAACCGGATGTTAAAATGACTATAAAGAAGTTTTTAAATAAGAAACGTTAAAATTCAAATTATTACAGAGTATATTTATAGCGATAATAGCATAGTTAAAACTATTTAGTGTATATTCTAATTTCTAATTTAATATAGCAATATAGTGATTACAGGCAACATTGCAAAATTATGATGAATTATACTTCATTATCATTATAATTATAATTCATTTTAAAATACAACTTTATGTCCATATTCTACTTTTAATGATTCTGATTTATTATAATTTTGATCTACCATTCGTTTCCAAGTATGTCATTTCAAAACTGAAAAAGGTAATAAAACAACACGTCTAAAACAAAACCATCACGTATTCCCATGAGTTCTCTATAACTGCAAAATAACATTTAGAATCACAATTAAAAGCACATGATATCCTGTTGACCGAAGATTACACATAGAGAAGTTGGCCGAATGACGTGTAAAATCAACATCAAAACTAACTATCTTTGTTTTCAGCTTAATATCGTATATGCTATTCTAGCGTAACTCTCCAGGGAAATTTACGTTACAGCTTATATACGTTGACACTCACGTATTTATTACAGTTATATTCGGCGACGCGTATTAAAACTTCCACGTTCGATGAAATAAATCCGTATACTCATCTTATTGTTATTACTGTAATATGTTTGTAAATACCATGTAATTGTGTTAAGTTTTAAGCAGCCATGACCGCGTGCTAAACTGCGCATGCTAAGCGCCAATCATTCGCGTGGGGATTTGGACTAGAGTTCGTTGAACATTAGTTCAACAGAACAGAAATCTTTAATTAGTTATAATTGTAAACTAAAAGTTAAAATTATGATTGTTAACGCTCTTGACATGTTTGCCACTAACGAAATCAAAATATCAATCTGTCTAGCGATCTGAAAATAATTCCCAAAAATAAAATATTGTACTATATGATCTATTTAGTCAATAATTGACGTACAGCATCACCGTTTCCGATAAACTTCAACCATGCACGCAATTCTTAAATTTATCGCCTCATTTCAGTCATTTAAACATACCATCCGCCAAGACTTCGGTGCTATAAAAAACTCTCCACTTTATTTGTATCCTATCGCTGTATTTTTATCTTCGCTTGCGTGGCTGAGTAGCGTTTGCCTAAATTGTTAACGCTGGCAAACAAAGCTGTGGACATTATACCTAGCGAATTGATTCGAAATTGATAAGGGGTATAAGTCGAAACGAAAATATGTATATATCAAAAGCGCGCATATCGTTAAATGAAAAATTACCCTCCAATATCGCATTTACAGCAGCAACATGTTGTACATATTTATACAGTATAGCTGAAGCACACTGTGCAATCGCGTTTTAATGAATGTCTAAAAACACGTTATTCGAAAGTGTATGATAGAAAAGCGATTTTATTGTTTGTATACACATATATATATATATATATATATCGGACGCGTCAGAGCTCGGACCATCGACTGGCTATGCCAGAAAACAAGATCCGCTACCCCGAATATCGGAAAATTCGCCGAGTCAATGTGCGAATTCTCGGTATACCCCATCAGGCGCGCTTTTTGTTTTTTTTTTATCAAATCAACAACAAAAAGAAGAAACAAAGCTCCCTCTATGCAGCGTCAACAATTGACTCTGTTTGAGCATACTTTTTTCTTATTTATAAACAACGATCGGTGTGCTATACGTTGATATAGGATTTGGTGAGATTGAGCGAAAAAAAGAAGTGGATTCGCCAATATCACGCGCGACTTAAGGCTATTATATAACCCGATATACGCGAGGAAACGCGACTAAGCGATGCTGCGCGCGCCGGAATCGTAAACTTATCGGCAAAATTC
>UELV01084571.1:0-16869 GCA_900490015.1 Megastigmus stigmatizans | reverse complement strand
AACACAAATTCACTTATGTGCTGCTATCGTTATGTTGACAGATGTCCAAGCTTACTGTATGAAATTTTTGACCTGCCTATTTCAACCGGCACTTACCGCTGCAGCCATCTATCGAAAAACAGCGGAAGCAAAGTTGTACACCTAATAATATTTTCGAAAAAAAATAATTATTTTTTCTACCTTTTCTGTAATAAATAATTTTGTATCCACTAAAATCGTCTGCCAATTTAAAAATCTTCATTTGACAACATATATTTTATAAAAAAAAATAGTGGCAGACGTTAACTAATATTAAATTTACACTCCATTTTTTTTACACAAATGTAATAATGTTTTTGTGTATTGTTACCGCTGGATTTGTTGCCAATGCTTTTATCGACATTCTGATATAGTAAATTTTAGTTTAAAAGCAGTTTGAAGTGTTAACTAATTCTGCAGATAAGTAACAAATTTTCATCATTTTACATGTCATAGTGCAGAACTTGTATCCATGCGATTCGTCTGCCTGCTTTCCGACATCATTTTGACGAATAATATAACCGTATTTTCCATTGGCAGACGTTAACTAATAAATTTTTGTTTATCGTTTCATCGACATTTTCACATATGTGCTACTGAGCAATCTATCCACGGAAAACGTCTGCCAATAAGCTTCCGCCGGGTTTTTTTTTACTTGAAAATTAATTTAAAACATATGGCAGATGTCAACTAATAACTATAGGTTGCTCATTTTCTAACATTTTGCAAAACTGTTAGTGACAACAATATCCACGAGGACATTTTAGTTAACCGGTTTTTAGGGCCTTTACAACCATAATAATCAGTAGGAAAATTGGCAGATGTTAACTAATCATCGCACAGAATCAGTCATTATCTCTTAGTCTATTATGCGAATAAACTGAATGGTGGTTTTGTTTGATAGGAAGACCCACAAATATGAAGTGCCTTATAAATTCATTGATACTGAGAAATTATACTTGCACGTTAATATATTTTAATTATGTCGAACATGTTTCTGTTGATACACAAAAACTATACGCTAATTATCCGTGAATATAATTATTCACGATAGTTTTGAGGGGATGTGATACTCAACAATTACCAGCAGAGCTAATATTGCAGTATTTCGATTTCAGTAAAAAAACTACTAGGATTCATGAAAAATAAAAACATCATTGCACTTCCTTGGATCATAATCTACCATTTTGCAAAGTTTCAGAAGAATATTTAAAGACTGCTAGAAATGGCATTTCCACAAAAATTTTGTGTTCCAACGGACGATCCGAACACTTTGTGGAAATGTCATTTCTAGTAGTCTTTAAATATCCGGTTTAAACTTTGCATAATGGTAGATTATGATCCAAGGAAGTACAATGATTATTTTTCATGAAACCTAGTATTTTTTTTGCTAGAATCAAAAAACCATAATGCTGGTAAGGTAGGACTATCACATGTCCTTAAAACCAAGTGCGGTTAATCTTACAATATAAGACAAAATTAACTAGTGGTACAATTATTATTATGCATTTATGTAGAAAATATAAAAAGATATTAGCCAGCTTAGCTCGAATTGAAACGTTGATAAATTATATTGAATCTTTTCTAGTTTTTTGTCTGCTGCGCCTAGCGGGGAAAAATCAAAACAGTCAGCTTAGAGGAAGCCGGTACGCATGAAATCTGATTATTCCCACTTTTCAGCCACTTAATTCATGCAGCAAAAACACACTGTCGACTCCAGCGCTCATTAGAGCTATTTAGCAAGGCGATTAATCTTTCCCTATATAGGAAGCCGAATGCGCCTGCGAGAGCGAGAGCGCAGAAAGATGAAGCATTCAAAGAGGCATCATCGCCCGCTTGCTTTTACATGGAACCAATATTATCCATTCCCGGAGTCGGTCGAGCGATTTAGCATCGTTAACGCCGCCGCCGTCGCCGCCGGTCGCTCGCTGCCCAATCTTATATTCTATGGGGCCGTAAAAATGATAATGAATTCCCAGTAACAAATACGCTCGGTTTCCATATCATTATGGAAATGGAATGTGCGGCGGCCTAAGGTATTATATAGTGTGTATCTCATCTCGCCGCGCTCTCCGCGCGCAGGGCCGTATATCTTAATAAACAGCTCGAGCCGCAGCAGCAGCGCACTATGCGTACATGTTAACCTTCGCTCGTAAACTGTAATGGGCATGTGTCGGGAATTTATTCACCTCGCGTGACAAAGTGAGAACGGTCATTTTCTAGCCGAGCAGTCATCGACGATTCTCAAAGCTATTTTCTCTCTCTCTCTCTCTCTCTCTCTCTCTCTCTCTCTCTCCTTCTTTCCCATTTCTATATAATAGCAGTGTGTGTGTGTGAGTGCGCTCGAACGACAGGCTGCGCATAAGCGTCGTGTACTATGCGCGCACGTGAGGCTATATCGCGACGCGAGGAAGACGCGATGGCGCGGGACGTGTGTTATAGGGGTATATTTCATTCTGGGATATGGCTGTGCGTGTCTCAGGCAAAGTGGCAAAACACGCTTGAAATGTTTTCGAACGGTTATATAGGAGGTATCGAATTAAACGAAATAGAGCTAAATGCGAAGGTGAACGATGCTGCGACGGTGGCGGCGGCAGAGACACGCACAGGCCGTATTACTTGAATTGTATAATATACTTCGTATGCTAAATCGATTTCAATGTTTTTACAGTTGAAAATTTACTTCGTGCAATAATAATAATATATTCAAAATGCTTATCTAAATTACAAAATTGGGTAATGCTGAAAGTCGGTAATTTAATTAGAATTATATATTTAATTCACCGCTTTAAAATATCAAAAGCGAAAGCGACCGTTCAATTTAATTGAATATTTTTATACAAAACCAAAATACTTTGATACAGAGTTTCCAGAAACAGCAAAAATTTCGATACACTCAAAATACATCTTTATTACTGCTCCTAATCTTTGGCGTAATATTCGAAATGGGAGACATAGCAGCCTCCTTAAGTGGAACAGATTGTATTTCCATTCCACAACCTAATTCAACGCAACACTAATACAGCGAAATTTACCGGCGTAGGACTCCACTTTATAAACATATATCGGTCGAGCTAGAAGTATATATCGCGCAAGCGCCGCGCACGAATGTATGCATGCGAGCTCGCAGCTATATAGTATTTCCGTGTAATTCACCCTTGGTTTAGCGCGCGCGCGGCGATTTTAAGTACAACCTGTCAATGATAGGCAGGTGCACAGGTGTGCGCAGTTTGTGCGAACTACAGTAGTCAAATGGCCGCACAGCGGCCGTATATACCTATACACTTTGCGCGGCCGAACTCGAGCCTGGAAACAAGTTTCCCCGGCTAAATACATGGGAGCGAGAAAATGATTATCGGCTGTAAATAGAAAAAAAATATCGACCCGAGTATCGAACCTCAGTAAAGGCTCATTAATCACCCTGGGGAACAGCGGCGCGCGGAAATTAGCGCTATGCACCGATCACGTGTCGATGGAAACGAGATCTCTCATCGCGCGCGAGCTGCATAGCTTTCGATGATGTAATTTCTCATCTCTTTGACTTCTCGGGGTTCTACTATATACGAGAAGCACATTGTCACTGCAGGTATAGCGTATACATCCCTTTGTGTGTCATCACTCGCGTTTTTTCCGACCTAGTCGAGTATGTGATTCTCCTCTGTCGTGGATAGATCGCGGTAATCGGTATATATAAAGCGGCGGGAGATTGTAAGGCGGCCTTTTTTGCGCGCAATGCAGCTCCATAGAAAGCGCAGCGCACATATACGCGCTGCTGCGTGTGGACTTTCATTCGTGGCGCAACATAAAACTATCGTCGTAAAGTATTACCCGGCGTTTTATTGCGCGCGGCTCGGAGCTGCCGAGTGGCCGCGTTATATTTTTGCGAAATTTATCGATGTGACTCTTCAGTTTTGCGAAAACGACGGCCGCAACGCCGTAACTCGCTGCCGCATGCGTATAGTGGGCTTTGCGATTTTACTATAAATTGTACTTTCTCGTCCGGTTACGTGTGTATCCTATACCTGTCCAGAAATGACACAAGGACATTTTATGTTAAATCTAAAGTCTCGCTGCGAATTACTTATTTGTCAGCTTGTTTATTTCTTCCGGCTAAATGAGTTTATGCCGCGGCTGCCTGGAATTGAGGAAAGAAAAAATTGTTTTCGTCTAAGTAGGTAGTTTACTCGCCGTTTGATTCTTGGACAGAGTAAAAAATGATTGTAACGATTCCTTATCTGAAGTAATAAATCCTAACGAATTAACTTGAACAACAACATTATATTTTCTATTTTACTACCCTACAAAATGAGGAATTAGAACTAATGAAATGTTGTAAACAATTTTTATTTCCTTTGATGTTTACATTAGAGATTAGCTCTTCACAAAGTTTTACAACATTCGATAGACAGTTTTGAAATCAGCGTTTAGATTTTGAAACTCAAGAACGCCACAACAAAATTTATTATAAATAAATAATCGACAGCTTTTTGAATTATATATTAATGTATAATTATTTATATCAGAATAATCTAAACAAAATATATAAAGTATAAAATTGCAAATATATACCTCATAACTGGTCTATATGAAATCAAAATCGTTTATCGTTTCTATTCGCAACCAAATATAAAATCACATTAAAACCGCATAGCTCAAAAGCTCATATCGAAGCAATTCATTACACGAGACTAAGCTTATAAGCTCCAAAAAAGAACCGTCTTGGGCTAAACTACAAGGTGCATAGGACAAGCCATATACCTTCATAAATAAAGTAAAGCAGCTGCCAAGTGTGCCCCCGCCGTACATAAACCGGGCAGGCAGGCAGGCAGGCAGGCGCGAGTGCGACTTTAAGTGCGAGCTCGTAGTAACTCAATCGGTATCTCCGCGACACGTCGCCGATAACTGTAAACAGGATCATTACTTTTAGCGATGGGATGTATATATATACACTTATAGACACATGCACAGGGGCCAAGTCGCGCGTGCGCACTCTTTATCAGCTCCGAGTGAGAGAGTGCACGCATGCACAATATGCGGGCCATAAATATACTTGCCGACACAGCTATGGGATATGTATAGTATGTATAATACACACCAGGTTATGTATGTATACGCCTTCTTGAGCTTCGTCAGAGGCCGGTGCTCTTTTTCCACTTTATCGTATCGGCGCGTATAAAAGCTAAACATGCTGCACGAGTATATAAGTGTATATATATACAATCTTGAGAGAGAAAAAGAAGGAATACGTATACGCGCGACTGCAGCAGCGCGGTTTAACGACGACCGTGCGCCAAATGCCCGATGCGCGTCGATCGTTTAACATTATACCGATTAATTTGAATGCAGAAGTGTTTAGCGGTATATAACCCATGCAGGCGAACTACGGTGTAAATTCTCAACCGAAGAAACTCGAATGCTCTGAAGTTAATGTGCGCGGCGAAAGATAAGCCTGCTATGGGCCTGCGCAGCGACTCACCTGCATGTGCGCCTATCTTCCGTCGCCAAGTTTATATTGGTTTTATCGGTGGGGATTATCTTATACCTTGACTTAAGACTATCGCCACTCTTTGAGCGCTCGTGCAGCAAAAAATCTCGGGATTTCATGGAGTTGTAAATGCTGGATGATCGCAAAATAAAGATGGAGGATAGATTTTGCGAATACGTCCTTTTAATTGCTGTGCAGCTTCCGCGCCGACATAGTAGACTAGACTCGCTATTAAACCAATGCCGGGGAAAAAAGGACTTCGCTCTTTTTTATCGTCGTGCTTTTTTTGCAAAGTCGGTCGTTAATCACTTCCTAAACACGTATATTATGAGCTGGGAGTATATTTTTCATGGGGACACACGGGCTATGCCGTAAAATCGTTTGATATGACTATGTCGAATGTATAATAGATATCTATCCCGAAGTAATTACTATTCTAATAATAAATGCGTATAAATATATATATATATATATATATTGCAGTCGATAAAATACGTTTTTATAGTGGTTTTGATATGCGTGAAAGTCCTGGGAATATCTTGTGAACGTATAAAGTTTAATGCGCACTGTTATGGTTAGCGACTTTCTGTTATTGATTGCGATTGAATAAAATTTAATGAACTCGGGTCTTTATAATTAATGTGGGCAGTATAAAAGCTGTCGGTGAAATTTTCCATCGACAATTTCGACATGAATGCTCGGTGGGAATATTATTATCGACTACAGTTTTGCTTTTCGTTTACTATTCTGTCAGATTGCAATATTCTCGGGTAATATACAGTATTAATAAAGTATAAATATTACAGTTTGATTCACGTTCCCAGTGAAACTTAGATGGGGATTGTTTATTTTTTGTCCTGTGGCAGTTGAAAAAAGTGTGGTTTTAACTTAAAATCAAAAATCTAAAAAACTGAAATAAAATGACATAATTTTTAATAAATGCTTTTATAATAACTTTTTCGAAACCTTTTCACTTTAAATACACAAATTTTGTTCTAGGAGGAATCAAGAAATATCTTAATCCTGTACCCCGAATTAATGAAACCATTATTAAAAGTATAGTGTGTAATAATATCTTAGAACTGATTACTTTATTAGTTTATTTACTTTCCCGATTGCTAGCATTTAACAAGATGCATAATTGCAGCTAGCTTATTTGTACTAATAATTTTTAAAATGATTGCATTCAACCTATTGATTATAAGAGACAAATGCTTAGTTATTTATAATGTCTGAGATATATATTCATAAGTACAAGATTGAAATTCGATTAGAAACAAGGCGAATGGATTAGTGAAGCAAATTACGTACGCTTACGAGGCATTAATCTGACAAGCTTCAAACATACGAACAGTACTGCGTATATACACCAATACCATTTTTATTTGTTGGTAGACAAAAATCTTCTTAGCTCCTTGTCATATTTCTTTTTACTCTCTCGGTTCGTATGTACGATGTAAATCCTACCTGAAATTTTTGCCATTTTATTACTTGCCTAGTGATGAGAGCAAATTCTTTTTTGGCGCGCCCGAGTTTTTTTAATAATCGCTTGTAGCCTCGCTCTCGTTAGTGACTTTTTTCTCCCCGCGATGGCGAAAAGCGCGAACGTTAAAAAATTTTATTTTACGTGCCCGCGCACAGAATTTATCTACCGGTAGAGTTTATCTGATGGGACAAAAACGCCAGTAGAGAACGTTCGTGTGGGTAACAGATTTTATTTTCTTTCACCGAGGCGAAATGGAAATCGTTATCCGTGCACTCCAATATATCGAACACTATCTATGCATTTCCACTCGATCAATCATTCGCAGTGGATTATCTATATAAATAAAAGTTGAATATAATTTTAAACTTACAAATGTTAAAATCTTTTCGCAGAACAAGTACTACAAATACGTGAATTTTAATATAAATTACTAATCATAAATATTACGAAAATCACATTTTAAGAAATTAGATTTTTTATTCGATACTCTATTTAAATAAATTAGAATGGCATTATCTCTTTCCGCGAAAAATTTAACAGAAGATACTAACTACATTCTAAGTATATTAGCATATCAGTTGAGAATAAGCTAAGACACTTTATTTTAACATTCAAAATTTATGCCACCAGGTAATTAAAGATTAAGGAAAAAAGAATGGTAAAAAAAGCATTCACCAAGCTAGTAAAATAATAAAGTCAGCAAATCAAAGACAGCCTCTAAGTACGGCTAGAATCTAACAGGAAATTTAGATTGTAAATGAGAAGGGGCTTATCTTTGCTTTCGACAGTTTAACGCGGCAATAAATGGTCCAAGACTGAGGAAATCCAGCCGAGGTGGACATTTGTCATGGACGCGCATCGATTTGAACTGCTAATGAGCCATAAGAATCGAGAGGCCGGAAGATTTATGGCCGAGATAGTGTCGTGCCGACTTCACTACGAATGCTTGAGCGCTGAGTAGATCAGAATGTGGATTCGAAATTGATATAACCAGCGCGAAAGTAACCGTTAATTTTTTTCTTTCCATTCGAATGCGAGCTTCGGTTCCGTGCTGGTAAATAATGGGTCTTGAGATTCTTGTCAATGATAATATGATGTCTAGAACAGTAGGCACGACAGATAATGTAAGTAGTACAACTCAGTTTTAAATAACTATTGTTGCGACATCGTTTCTACTTCGTTTCTATTATGCTGAATCTAAAATATCTGTTACTGAATTGTTTTAACAAAATAGTTTTCTTTTCATGTATTTAATTTGTTATATAAGTGTACTGAAATTAATTTAACGAGACAAGTAATTGTTTAAATCTAAAATTAATAAGTTATCTCATTACATATAACTCGCTATAACCTTTTAAAGACTTACTTGTAAATATCTACGAATTATCAAAAAATTGGTACTTGATGTGACAGCTTAGATTTTTGAGGTTAAAAAACTGATAATGAAACATTTCAACAAAACCAAATAAATAAAACTGTGAAATAAGATTGAAAACCATAAATTGTAGTATTTATTTGTTCAACAGCAATTATCATCGACAGTAAATTACAATGGAATTTATTCAACGATTTAGTTTCCGAAGTCCCATAAACCAGCATCTCGTAAGTCAACAACATAATTCACACAAGCGCGAGACTGTTACAAGCGTTACGCGTGCTACATTACACAACGTCACTCGTCTCTCACGTCTCACGCGGCAGCAGCGCGTTGACATTTGCCCATCAGGCTCTATTAAGATGGCAGGCAGGTAAAGGACGAGAGTGTACAAGCTACCTGACGCGACAGCGAGCGGGGACTAAATTGATGCGAGAGGCAATGCAAAGCCTGTTTTCCTTGTCGTCGACGCTTAACGGCGAGATGCCGCGCTGCAGCTTCTGGAGACTTCGTCAAACGGATATCGGCTTACTTAAAAGCCTGCCTTAAGAGCGAGATGCGTGCTCAGCGACTTGTAATATTTTCGAGGGAAGGAAAAGAATTAGAAGAATAGGTACTCGACTTTCTCGATAAAAAAAGCTGATGTTGAGTGGCATATCGAGTAGAAGTTCAAAACTTGAAGAAAAGTCTGGCATCATTTTTAATCTAAGACTTTTAGCAAAATGAAAATTAGTACATACAGATCTTCGATCGTTAAGTATAAGGAACGTGTTCGATCGTCATAGATGCCATCTGTAACTCATCATAGGCTTATACTTAGATCAAAAAGGCTTAGCTGAGACGATTTCAGGCCATAAATTACTGAAAACCACAATTGTTTCAAATTCAAGCCGTAAATAACGAGAAACCGCATTTGTGACAATATTTAGGCTTACAGCCGTATTGAAATCGTTAATCCACGGTAAGTATGATCGTGGGGAAACCCAAGTATACAGAATCTCTGTCGGATCGGCCTGAAACGTAGAATATATTATCATCAAGTTCTCCTAGTAATGCTGCCACCAGGAAAATCCAAAAAGGTGGTTGTGCCAAATCCTAGCCTATCCCCCCGCCCGAAATGCGGATAAAGCCCCCCCGGCGTGCCTCATTAAGTACATCCCAAGATTGTCCTATAGTCTCCAGACCGCTGCTCATCACGCATATCCCTTTGTAATCGTTGTCGATGGACTGTGCACCGTCGAACACGATGACGCGCACTTACAGCGTGTCACTCTGTGTCCGGACGACGGCGACGTCTTAACCCGCCCCCGCGTCTTTTAACACACCCACCAGAGTGCGCCGCAGGGCCGATCTCGCTGCACAGCCGGTGCCTAATGACCGCCACCGCAGCCGGATCTCCGCGATGCAATGCTGCGGCAGCAGTGACCTTTGTTGCTGAGTATACGCGCGCGCGCGCCAGCGGGATGTCATTAGGCGTTCGTGTGACTAATTCCGTTAATTTCTTCCTGAATTGTCCTATAGGCGTGGCCTTGCTCGCGTCGGCCATAAATTTCCCCCCGTGAAAGGAGACAATGGACGATCGTTATTATTATCCGATTCCAAAAGTCGAGCCGCTCGCACTCTGCGCCCATTATACCTCGGGGCCTAATTTATGGCCTTTTATATATTTGCCGGTCTCGCTGTCACCGCCCGCTTGCTCGCGTGCTCTCGTGTGCCGCGTACCTATAACGACACTTTGCGCGCCGAGGCCGTAATTTGTATTCCTTGGGGAAGTTCGCTCTTGGAATTCTCTTGTTAGCGTGAATCTTTGGTGCTCAAATAGGTTCGATTCTCGCCGGACTACGGATGAATACCCGAATCTATAGAAAATTCTGTTTACTGGAAAGTATAGCGATGGTTCTGCAAACTAACTATACAATTAATTTGTGCTGTAGCGGTAACAATTTTTGATTGGTTCAAAAGACAAGAAAATATTAGACGCATTCGATTGTTTGGCAACTGATTAGACAACGTACAGTCACGAAACCTTACATGATGAGTATATAAGGGCATATCTCCAGAACTTTTCAATTTCAAAGTATGGATAAACATATAAAAAAATGGCAGCACATCCTCGTAACCAATATCATCTGTTATTTTCAGTTTTAATACATACGAAAAAAATACGCTGATTCATTTTCAAAGCTTGTTAAAGCGCCGGGGTGGAAAAGTGATGAATTCAATAGTTTTTGAAAGTACACAATGCAAAATCATTTCAAACTAATAAAAAATGTACTTCAATTTAATAAAACGCTCTATTTACATGAATAAAGCCACAATTTAAAAAATAATACTGTACATTATATACAAACAAGATTTATTTTTTCTATAAACATTTTATTAATAATGGAAAGTATTAACAAAAATTTAATGATTTATAAACAAAAATTGAACGATTCTTTTAAGAACTAAACATTTTACGTCAATAAAAAAAATTAACAATTTTTACTTTCCGAATTACGTGTCAAATGTTTTGGTTTGTTTTCTTCTTTCTATTCAAAAATTTTATTTTCTTTGAGCTTTATCTTTGCCTTTCTCGTTTTAGGAAAATTAGTATCTTTTATTTTCCTCTTCTTCGTTTTACTTGGTTTGGATCAGGTTCTAAATATGCGCGTACTTGAATCCACGAAAAACTTGTATTGTAACACAAGATCGACTTTCGCATTTTTGGTACCTGAAAAGCTGGACTAAAAAGTATCTGTTTTCTGACCAGCGGGTAAAAGAAGTTTGGAACGTGCAAATAAAAGACTTTTTGTAACACAGACATGATTTTCGCGTAATTGTGCGCGAAAACCACAACTATAGTAGCCTTCTAAGATCGAAGACGATTAGAATAAAAACTTGTTTGCCTACTATTCTCCTTACATACGCGTCGATACTGTGAACAAATTGGCAGCACATTACTTATATCAATTAATGTAGTTCACCATTATTCAGAATCCGGTAACTGTTAACCGATAAATGTGCCGATTCTTATCAGCGACCAAATTTTAAGCGCTTACAAATTTTTCTCTATTCGAGGCACACATCCCATTCTGGTGTTATTTTGTAGATTACGTAGCAATTGTGTAGAATATGCTGCTCCATTATAGACTTGTTTCAGCGATCGTTAAAACAGTTGTAGCGGAAAATATAAAATAAAGATGAATTTCGAAAATTGTACCATCTCTGTTTTCATAATCTTGTGTATTTTTACTGTATCCGGCTCATTTACCTATATCAGATTTTTGTATCGTTGATATCCTTATCTCTATAAAAAAAATTATTAGCATAATATTTTCTTCTTTTAACGAGGTTTTGTAGTGATAGCAGTCGGGTATAGGTTGCAATAGATAAAAATACCATAGTAAATTTAAAAATATTGTATTATTTAATGAATTATAGCCCTAAATTATTAAATTTCTAATTTTTAATGTGTAAAACAACGCACTATCATCAAAATGAAAAGTTCTAGAGATATGCCCATATAAGAGACAAAATTCTATCATCACTATATGAAAAGTAAAAAAATTGAAACATTATGAAATATTAGAAGAATATTCGATTAAAAGGAAAGTAATGACAATTGTGGGGGCGAAATGATTTTATTAAATATACCTCAATGCAAGATAAATAGCTATCTTTCGTGTTTCAACGTAAAACTAGCGTAAATCTTTGTAAGTGACGATAATATAAGTACATGGTGACTAAAAGAAGACTGCATATTAAAATTTTTGCTGACGAAAACTTTTGTTTTTTCTTCCAGTTTAGAAATTTCTTGATCAAAGCGCTGGTTTTGTTCATCAATAAATTTTATGAGTGCAAATAAAATTTTAAGCCTATTGGTTCAGTGGAAGAGCAAAAAAGTGTGTAAAACTGTTTTTTTTTGCATATTTTACGTTTTTACAATTTTCTCACTCCAGTGCTAATATGCAGCGTATATTTTGAGCGTATATAACAAATGTTAGCTCATTCTGAGCAGTAAAAAAGAATAAAAGTATGTAGGTACAACTTTTTTATTTACCAGTCGGTATAGAAGATCAGTACGGATACGAAATATACGAAGATAAAAATTAATTTTTTTAAAAAGTTCTCAACAGCACCTCGGTAGTGATGTATACATAATCATGTTTATAAATATGACGTGATTCCAATTTTATAAAATTCTCTTATAATGTCTCTGGTGGGTTGAAAACTGATGGGAAGAAATATATATGTTTGCTTCCTCATAGAAAAGTTTCGTTATGGTGAAAGATTTTATTTTCATAAAACGTTATAAGAACATATTGCAATTATTTCTGCATAAAAATAAGCGTTTTATCGCGGATGTGTATACGTGTGTATGTGTCAATTGTTCGTCATAAATATTTAACGTATCAGAGACATTCCGCAAAAGAAACCAATTCAGTATATATAATGAATGTTTCAATGCAAAAGTTCAATGAAATATCGAGCATTCATATAAATTTATATTGCACTAAATCTAATGTTTAATGATCCTACAAAACTCTGGACATGCATATGCATACATATCTACCAAGTCGGATGCAGAGCATGGCATATAGTACGTAGAAAGACATTGGCAGCACTGTATACACAGTGGCGTAGAACGTCTGCAGCATCGGCGACCTTTAGTGCACTCACAATGCACCGGAATGACGTACGATAATGTTGCGCTTCCCGTGGCGCGGGCGCGTATACATCTACGCTAGATATACACGCCTGTATACGCGCTCGCAATGTACAAAGCAAAAGGAGAGAGAGAGAGAGAGAGAGAGAGAGAGAGCGACCGAAAGCCAACTTTGGTACACTTGCACAATCTGGCCGCTAGAGAAGCATCTTTTCTCTCTCTCTCTCTCACTCTCTCTCCATAGCAGGCCGCGCAGCCACCCTCTAGTAGTGATAATAGATACGCGAGCCCTGGCCGCCGGAAATAAACGTCCGTATAAAGAAGTTGGCAAGTTCCCCGGATGCGATATCAAGATGCGCCCGGGACTAATACGTAGTCGAAAAGAAGGTCGCTGGTAAAAGAGAGCGAGGGTAAAAGAGATGCTCTAGCAGCTGCTCTGTGTATATGTGCACAGGGACAGAGAGAGAGAGAGAGAGAGAGAGAGAGAGAGATTTCGGTGTCATCCTTTTGTGAAGCGCTTCTGCAGCAGCAGCAGCAGCAGCAGCAGCAGCAGCAGCATGGGCTATCAAAAGAAAGTCATCCTTATCTACGCGTTGCTCTCGGGTATTATACAGCGAACTCGTGTCGCGCGCGCCCGCTCTCTCTTGTATCCAATAAAGAAAAGTTATTTCCTTACGACGGGGGGGAGGCGACTCGTGGGTGGGGCAGGTTACGCGGCGGTCGTCGCGCCGGCTGTTATCGTCGCATGCGCGTATATATACACACACAACGCACACTCCCCGACGACTCGCTCCGCTATCTTTTTGCCGCGCTGTGCGACCATGCTGCTGAATCCCACACCCGTTTTCACGGCTTTTATGTGTATAGCGTGTGCAGTGTACGAGATGCTGCAGCAGTGTTACGACTTACGGTGGGACTCTCTCTCTCTCTCTCTCTCTCTCTCTCTCTCTCTCTCTCTGTACCTACGACCCACCGCGACTTTTTTACGCTTTAGCACTTGGTGGTGTACGTAGGAAAATGTAATATAAATAAAAGGACGCAATGGCGGTAAGGGGGATAAATATTATCCGTCTTGAAAAAGGGTCGACCTTCTGGAAAATCTCTATGCCAGTTACTGTTGGTTTTTTTACTTTTATATATAGGCTTTGTGACAACATCGTTTCCAACGTTTAAATGAATCTATTGATCTTCATGGAATATATACTGTAAAATTTCTTTTTTATTAACTATAATTTTGTGACGTTTCGGGGGCTTGTTTACATATACCCTCCTCTTCAGGCAGACTTAGGACTTAAGAACTATTGCATCGTGTGCAATAACAGATTTCAGTGTAACAATTTTTTCCAAGAAAAATCAAAACATTTGTTTTGTGATTTTTCTTATATCGTCACTCTCCTCACATCATTCAACAATTAAAATTAACACGATTAAACAAGGCTATTAAAACTATTAAAATCGGTGCTTGTGTCTCTGAGAGTCGCTATATACTCATTATATATACTCCATATAGTGACTCTCAGAGACACAAGCACCGATTTTAATAGTTTTAATAGCTTTGTTTAATCGTGTTAATTTTTATTGTTGAATGATGAGTGAGGAAAGTGACGGTATAAGATAAATCACAAAATGTTTTGATTTGTCTTGGAAAAAATTGTTACACTGAAATCTGTGATTGTACACGATGCAATAGTTCTTAAGTCCTAAGTCTGACTGAAGAGGAGGGTATATGTAAACAAGCCCTCGAAACGTCACAAAATTATAGTTAATAAAAAAGAAATTTTGCAGTATATATTCCATGAAGATCAATAGATTCATTTGAACGTTGTGAACAACAAAGGAATAATAAATTCATCATTTGATTAGCATCATTTCCACTCACGATGTTTACGATTGCCAATATAAGTTGTATTATATTATCTACCCTGCCCTGTGATATATTACGTTCATTTACGTATCGTAGTGTTGGTGGAAAAAGAGCATATCTCAACTTTTTTGGGCTGAAAGGTTTCATCTAAACCTTTCCGGACAAAAAGGTTCTATCTCCATTTTTCAGATCAAAAAGGTTCTATATCAACTTTTCTGGATCAAAGAGTTTTTATCTCATAACTTTTCGGGCTGAAAAGGTTTTATCTCAATTTTTTCGGGAAACAAGGTTCTATGATATCAATTTTTCAAGTCAAAAAAGTTTTACCTCGAGAACATCTTATTTTTGTCTTTCAACTTTATAAGTCAGTGGAAATGGTATAAAACCACGCTCATAGTCTAAAATACCCGCAGATGAACCAAAAAACTGAAAGATCTTTGGTATAAATATCTTTACGAGAACGAATTAATTTCTACGAAGAAGACATGCTTGCGAGATAGAAGATCTTAGACTTGAAAAGTTGAGATAGAACCTTTTGGGCTTAGAAACGTTGAGAATATGTCATCTTCCACCATAAGGACGGCATCTTCAATATTATTTTGTATAAACGCTCAATGGAAACATTTATGCAATACTTTTAAGCAAACCATAAGCACAAAATGAAGCGAGTGATAAAATCTTAAAGCAAAGTGATAATGTTACATTGTACAGCTTATAGCGCAACGCTATATCAGCAGCTAGCAGTAAGTATATAAGTCGCGCAATCTAGCGAGTGAAAACTTAAACCGAAAACAGCCCCCTAAATTTCGTGTTTGCGACGCCGAGCGTGTTAGCACTTAGGGGAAGAAGCATCTCTTTGCGCGTAGCCCAGAGGGCCGCATATATACACACGGAAAAGCGTACACGCGCAGAGAGTTTTACCCCCCTCGTAAGCAGAGCAGCTACTGGTGGTGGCCTTTTCCTCTTTTCCCTCCTCCTCTCTTCTCTTACTCTCTTTCTCTCTCTCTGTCTCTCTAGGCTTCTTTATGAGGCGTCGCAACGCGCGAGAAGCCGGGTGACCATGTATTTTCCCGCTTCTTAATGTTGTCGCGCGGCTCTTTTGTTCTCTCCCTCGCCTACTCGGCAATTTCGCCGCGGGTATAACGTACGAACTTTGTTGTCTTCTGCAGGGAGAGGGAATTCTGCGTTCTCCTCCTCCTCCTCCTCCTCTTCCTCCTTGGGCTTTGTATTATGCTCTTGTAGTTGGCCGCAGACCACTTCTTCTTCCTTCACTCGCAGCTTTCCTCGTGCGCATATAGCCTTTCATGGGGAGGCAGAACCTTTTTCTGCCTGTTCGACTTGTGTGTGAAACCTCGCGAGGATTCGACAACGAGAGGCGCGTAATTGTATTGTTCCTCAAGATTCGTTTTGATATCCACAGAACTGGCGATTTGAAATAATTAGTTAAAAATAGCTTTTAAAATTATTGGGCTTTATTCTACTTAATACTCTTTTTTTTTTGTATAAAGTTACACTTAGACTAATGAAACAAGAATTTATCAAGTCTATAACAATATCTATACGTATAGAATATCTTGACTGCAAATTCTATCATTCTCAAGACATTTAACATATCGTAGTTAATTGTCAAAACTGTCACACCTCCAATATATTTTTAGCCGAATTAAAAAGAAGAAATAAGTCGGTTTAAATGTATACATTTTTTCACGATAAACTACAAAGTATTTTTAAACAACTTTCGCATTAGAGTAATGAGGTGTTCCAATTTTGTTTTTCAACTCACTAGTTCTTACTTGCAATCAGTTTATGCTGCGTGTGTAAAGTCACTTACCTATATAGAAGCGAAGAAGTGTGAATAGAAAAGGAGCATTCGAACAAGGGCTGTGCATCTCGCCACTTTTGGATTGGATTTTTAGCATGGTATATAAGTATAGGGAAGCGAGCGAAGCGAGTCAATAAAAAGTGGAAAACTCTCCTCTGCACATATATATAT
>UELV01084570.1:4795-21240 GCA_900490015.1 Megastigmus stigmatizans | reverse complement strand
GCTCAAAATACGTCGGATATGATTTTTTTCAAATTTTTTCAAACCCTTTTTTTAGTTGAAAAAAAGCCTTGAAAAAGTTGTTGAAAATTCGGGGTCTTGGTCGTTAATGGGTTAAATGAACTAAAAGCCTTGTAGTAATAAAACAAAAGCAAGAGCGTCACAAGATTATTATCAATGCCATGGCGAATAGTATCTGTCAAGTGTGGTAATGCAGTATGTGTGCTATATGGCCTGAGCGAAAACCTGATTCAAAAGGAACCATTAAACCATGCAACTCCACATGTGCCATAATTTTCTTAGCAATGATTTTATCAAAAATCTTAGCGATGTGAGGCACATTAGCGATTGAACAAGTGTCTGAAAATATATGAGGCGAAGGACACTTATTGAGAAAAGCAATGTAAGAGAGAGAGAGAGAGAGAGAGAGAGACATATATGGTACTAGGTAGAAGAGAAATAGAAGTAGAAGCAGAGAGACAAAGAATTCTTCCTTATTCTAGTCGAATACTCGATAAAAACTTCGCAGGGCTTATTTTCACCATAACATATTCGGTACTTTATAATGAAAGTCGGGGTTAATTAGTCAGCAATTCCATAATTTTTTATGAAAATAATTAAAAAATGTTGGTTAAAAAAGGCGTCTCCATAAATCTTTTAGAATAAGCAATTGGAGGGAAAATTGTTTTTTTTTTAATCCGTATTTTGATAGTTTATGCAAAAATAATAGATCATATATATTTTCCTTTTTCGATCTTTCAAAAACATTGAGTAGAATCATCTACTACTTATATTTTTTTTATTTTTTTGAACTATTAAAATAAGGCTCCTTATATGTTGATAATTTTTCCTAAAAAATAAGTTACATACATTATTTTTCATAATTGACAAATATTTTCCTATACCTATCTGTTAGATATCTTTAGGTCAAAATAATTTAAATCGAGTGTTCTTTTTATACTTTTATTTATTAATTAATAAGTAAATGACTTATACAGTTGTATGTAAAAAGTGACTGTTAATATGGCTTGCTGATACTGTTCAAAATATACCTCTTTTAAATGAAAATATTTTCGTAACGTATCAGTTAACAAACATATTAGTAAAGTTTGTTGATGATTGTATATTTAAAACTCCTCATTAATTGAGAATACTTTGAAGATAATTTAATATTATTAAAATTGAAATTAAAACTATAAATTATTGTTTTATGACTCTCCAAAATGGAATCTCCAAATATTCAGCGCTATTTATTCACAAATTTGATTTATTATAGTCGCAGTATTTGGAATTTACAACAGTAACATTACATTCAAATTTGATATGCGTGAAGCCTTAATGGCTGTCGCATATGCAGTTTCGAAAGCTGATAACCAATTACGTTATAACATCCTATTGGGAACAGCGACACTAGTAAATCGACTATTAATGAGAATTGTAAGGCTGTGTAGTATCATTAAAAAAAATTACTATAAAATAAATCATATTTAAAAAAAATAATATTTAAATCAAAGATAAAACTAAAAACAAAATCATTGATAAATTTGAATATACATAGTTACTATCAGACTGCGCATGGAAAACCTCGATGTAAAAGTTTTTAAAGAAATCAAATAAAATGTTGAAGGGAATCAAATTGACATCGACAGTGTAACGCTGTGATGCAGCTTCGCAGTCCGCTTGAAAAAAAGGATAAAGATATTTAGAAAGACGGGTTTCAGCTTAAAATAAAAGCAGGAAATACGAAATCCGAGTATTAATACATATAATGCGAAAAGTAAAACAAATGTACGAGACTATGAATTAAAACTCATGTAAATTTAAAAACAGAGTCTAATAAAACAAAAAGAATACAGAGATGTAATCAGTTCTCTTGTTTCCACACATGAATAAATGGAATTTTTCGTGCGACCTGACTTTCATTTCATAATGCGTAGTATTATTTTATTCTATACGTTTTTATAAAACTGTTTTATTATTAAAAATATTATTAAGAAATCATGTTTCTTGAAAAACATGCATCCGATAAAAACTATATTATTCATAGTCATAACACTCAATTAAAAATTAAATAATTTTCAAGCAGTAATCTAATAGAAGATTCTCATTCCCAATATAGTGGATTTTATAAAAACGTAAACCAAAAACTGACTATTTATTGGTCATTTTTCCAAAATGTCCTAAATAATCTTTTGAACATTAGAAATGCTCGATTTCCTACCACGGATCATTAGAAGTCAAACAAAGGTATAGTAAGATTGTTGCATGTATCACAATTATGACATTGTATCAGTAAATTTGCATCGATTTAAAATGAAATGCGTTACATTCAAACGTAAAAATTGATATTTTAAAGAATAACAACGATAAACAAGTTTTTTAGAGTTTAATAATACACACATTATCTATCATGTTTACGCAACCACTGTTAGGAGCTTAAGCAGCTCATTTTAATTTATATTCGCGATGTACGCCTAGCTCTCGTTTTAATAACTCGGTTCTAGTACGCCCTTTACGTTATTAGATTAATAAGCCCCGAGAAGGCGTGAATGGAAAATTGTCAAAATGAAAACGGCATAAATAATATTTAAGTGAACCAAAACATTATATAGCTTTTTTAAATTACTTTAACTGTAGAGCGAGACGTCTTGCAGCGAAAATCAATTCGAACTGCCTTTTATTCCTTATTTAAACTGAGATTGTTTTGGAATAGAGAAGGAGTCTCTTTAATTTATCTCTGCATTTAAATTTAACACATAATCCCCCGTTCGAGAATCGAAAGTAGCGTCCGAAAATAGAGCATGCGCCGGGGAATTAAAAACACCATGTAGCAGGATAGCTTCAGCAGTCAAGGCAGGCGCTATCTCGTTTTTACCTTGCTTTTCCTTTTTCCCTTTTTCCTCCTTCCGACGCTTTCTTTCCTTCTATCTCTCCTACTAGTCCATTATTTCTATTCATTTCTTTATTTCGTTTCCTGCCACTACATAACGTCCAATTTCACTTTTTGTGTTTTATTTTGTATCATTAACATTTATAGGTCTTAATAAAAACATTTTTTCCACCATTTAATATATTAAATATCTCTTCTAATCCCTATTTATAACCTCTTATAATTATTGTTTTATTGAATTATTTAAATTAGTTTAATAAAAGTTTAGTAACAACTATTCTGACTTAATGTAAATGATCCGATTTCTACTCACGTAGTATTGCGTCTATTAATTGATTATATGAGTAATAACATAGAAAACACGAAGTGAGTAGAAATAGGGAGGGGACTAGAAATTGAGACATTCACCTTACTAAAATAAACTAAGACTTGAAAATGACCCAGTTAATTTATAAGAGATAAAAATTGCATTTGTTTAATATTTTATGTACCTAATTTTCAGAGCTACAATATTAGTGTAAATAATCCAAATTAAATGTTCTACAATAAAATACCAAATAAATCAACTATATTTTATATATTTTATAATAATATTTAATAGATACTTATGGGAACGTCCACCAAAAACCGGCCAGCGGGCGCGCGCAGCGCATTTTTTGCGTAAAAGGCGCTCTCTTCAACTCGCCTATAATCCTTTGTTGAGTGTGTCAAAAAAAAAAAACAAAGCATGTATATGGATATATATTTTCCTACTCTTTCCAATGGTGCTATTATTTTTACACTAAAACATTTTTTTTCTGGTCGAAAATTCAATTTAAATGTTCAGACCATTGCAAAAAAATATATCATTTTTTTCCAAAATAAATTTCACCATTCGAAAGTACAAGTCTTAAACTACAAAACCCTAAATTTTCAAGTTGGAGAAATAAAGAGTTCAAAAGTAATAAGATTAAAAGGACAGCAGCGAGCGGCCGCGCGCACTCTTCGCGCATGTTCGAGTATACAGTCGCGTGCAACTGCAACTGATATATTTTTTTTGGAATGGTCTGAATATCCAAATTGAATTTTCGATAAGTAAAAAGTGTTTTGGAGTAAAAATAATAGCACCATTAGAAAGAGCAGGAAAAATTCTATCGATGTACATGCTTTGTTTTTTTCTGACACACTCAACGAAGGATTATAGGCGAATTGAAGAGAGCGCCTTTCACGCAAAAAATGCGCTGCGTGCGCCCACTGGCCGGTTTTCGGTGGACGCTCCCTTATTTATGTATGCAAGAGTATAATGAACGAGCTATTTACGCTTTCCAAAATCATTAGTATAGTCATATTTGCGTCCTTCATAAGGATGGTGAAAAGTTATACTTCAGTTATACAACATAGGATCACAAGCATAAATAAAATTTATATATAATTAGTATTTTTATCTGTGATTGTTATTCAGCTAATTCAAATAGAAATGAAAGATATTATATCAGTGTTTTTCCATTTTTTTTATATTTCTCATATCTTATGAATAGCTTAACCAATTATCAAATTTATAATAATTTCAATTTTTTTATTTTTCTGTTTGTCATTTAAAGAATAGTTCTCTAAAAGAAATTAGAGCAGTTTAACTTGCCTGTTGACCAGTTGTCGAGTATCTAACTAGTTTCTTGCTAATTTCTGGGCAGATTCATTCTGGTCTTATATAAAAACAATTTTTGAACCTTCTTCGGGTGAACTGCATTGAATAGAATTTGCTTACGAATCAAATTCAATTTCACTGTTCTTTACAAACGAATTATTGTTTAATTTCTGAACTTTTATAATAAAAAAATCAATTTAACTAAAGAGTTTCGTTACATTTAGCAATAGTTATTAATCGTTTACAATAAATCGTATACTTGTTGCGTAACCATTACCGTTATTTTGATTTTAAATTTAAAAACCGATCTTTTTCATCTTAAACCTCTTATTACGATTATTCTTATCAATTTCAAAAACAATATTTGTTTTTAATTTTACTAAAGGCAAATGTAGGATATAAGTTATATCTTTATATCTTTATTTATAGAAAGTTGAATACTATCCCGTATTCATTTGTGTTACTTATATTAAAGGGTGTAGTGACAAGTAAATATGTAAGTACAGCACGGCTTAATGAGCTATTACATTTTCCGTGAATTTGAATAACCTTTATACCAAATAATAAAGTTACAATATATTATGATTGCCTTGGAAATGATTGAAAATGTTTCTTCTCGAATCAGCGACATTATAAAGTTTCTAACTGCGAATCTTTATTATTAACAAGAATAGGAAATAAATGTTAACTTTCAAAAAAAATAAAAAAAAAAACAACTCATAATTTACAATTATACGTAGTTAATGATTTTTTTTATAATTATTTGTGGTGTATCAGCCTATATACTCAGAATTAATGTGATTTGTTTCAGTTTCTATACATAACCATACCAAAGTACAGTCAGTTAAGAGCGTGTACGTTAAGTAATAGCGTGTACAGCATTACTTACAGTTGGTAAGTGATACAAACCTAAATCTTTTTTTAAAATGTAGAGGAAACCTCTGTCTTTGGCGCAATTATATTAGTATCGAGTTCAATCACCGTCAGCGTCAATAATCGCTTGGCATCTGCGAGGCATACTTTCTACCTAATTTTCGGCGTATTTGAGGGAAAGTGCTTTCCAAATACGTCGAATTTCTCAAGAGAGCTGCTCTAAAGTAAAAACACGTTTTCCTCGAGAGTCTACTTAATATAGGCCCAAACGTTTTCGATGGGATTAGCACCAGGCGATTGTGATTGGGTGCGTGGAGAGGAACACTGCCTCGAAGCGTTTCACGTATGTAGCACTCATTGCGGTTCACGTGCTTCTCTAACAAAAGATCAACATCGAATGGAATTTTCTCATCAAAGCGTCAAAGGCAGAGGTTCCATCTAGATTTTAAAAAAAGATTTAGGTTTGTATCACTTACCGACTGTGAGCAATGCTGTACACGCTCTTAACTGACTGTACATTAATGCATAAAATTTTCGAATATTTAATAGCTTTATTCAAGTGTACACAGCACTCAAATGTATATCGGTATTTTCTCTACAAAAAAATTATACATACATAAAATATCTTTTCTTTACCCAAGCAACATGAACCCTTTTAAATTATAGCACTTCTTTATATTGACGATTTTTGTAGCTCTTATTTGTTTATTAACTATACTCCAGACTTCTATACTCTTTCACTCCGAAACCTATCTACAGGAGAGGGAAACACTGAGTAACGTACGAGATCGAAGCCTTTGTCGAGGAAGCTGCGGCGCAGCAATTTCCTTCCCTGAACTTGAGGAAATATTTCATGAGCTTTATGTCGGTCTTGCGCCGGACTAACTCACGGAGGACGAAGGGATGGAGAAGGTGGGAGAGAGAAGTGAGAGGATGAGAGACTGCTTGGAGCAAAAAAATATATATAAAGCCCAGGAAGCTAAGAAAATAGGTTTTCCCCTACACGCGAAACATTGAATTCTCGTATTCCGCCTCTCCCTCTCTTTTCCTCTCACTCTCCCACCCTCACCCCATCTCTCTCTCTCTCTCTCTTTCTCTCTCTCTCTCTCTCTCTCTCTCGGACTATATGCACACGCAGGTATGAAGTTGGAGAGGATTCGCTTCAAAGAAAGTTCTTCCAGTGTGCTCTTTATTGCGTCACTTGGAGTTCCCAACGTTACGCCTTACTTTTGGATGGTAAACATTTTTCTTCCACTTTAAGCCTTATACCCACTGCGTGCGTTTTAATACCGAAAGTAAAAATTACTATGAGGGATCTACGTTTTCATTTTTTTAAGCGCCTAAGGATTTCATTTTTATGTAGGTATATTATTGCCTTAAAGTTTCAAGCTATTCAAGAATAATAATAGAACGTCATTTATTGTCTTATAAATATAGACAACTTGAATGATTATTTTCTTTTAAAGGCGAATAAATGATGAATAAATATTTATTGGATTACAATAAATCATTAGAATATTAGTACAATTAAATCCGCAAAAAAACAATGATCATAATTTGGCCACCACAATTAATACACTCTAATTATTATAAGGCTGGTACTTTTGCATGAAATAAAAAGAATCTTATCTAAATATTTTTTCCCTCAGAACCATTTTAGATACGTTCAAATAGCTCCACAACAATGCTGCACAGTTCTTTCCATGTAATGTTCCAGCAGCGAAATATTTTGTCTGCACGCTTCGCACGAATAAACGCGTAGGTTTCTCTTGCGGCAATCATCTCCGACGCAGGGGGCAAAGTAGACGTATGGCACATCTCGGCCGCACTATCAAAATGATTTTTCGCGAATTTCGATTTAACTTGGGTAAAACTCCGAGGCGACGCGAGAGTTTTATTAACAATCTTTTTGCCGGAGTCCCGCTCTTACGAGAGAAAGCTATATCGCGTCGCGTCGACGGGAAGAGAAACACAAGAGAGCAAAGTGAAGGTGGGAAAGGCAGCCAGTAGTAGGCCCGCACTAGGGTTATTACGTAACCATGAAACAAGTTCGAGTGTTCCATTAATCAAGTTAGCCTTGAGTTTCTGGCGACGACGACGAGCGAGGGGTATAACTTGTTAACGCGATGACATCCAACGGTAGGTTGGTGAATGTCGAAGAAAAGAGGTAAGCAGATGAGAGAACTGGGACTCCTTATAAAAGTGGTAGGAAGAGGGAAGTGTGGTGTAGGTACACATGACGATATAGACGCCCGCGAGGTCCTGACGAATGCGTCACCGCGAGGTCCTGGCGAATGCGTCACCGCGAGGATGACGACGACTCGACGATTTCCATGCATAAATATACATAGTAAGAGTGTGCGTTGAATTTTAAATTAGATTGGACGGGGTGAACGATATCAGAATTTGCCCATCTTTGACATGAATGTTGCTTCTGGAGGCCTTAATACATACTTAAAGAATAGTTTAATTATTAAGTTCAAGATGTATACACAAATGGTAAAAAAAGCATTATATTTAACTTTCAATAATAGTTCATATTAATAAATTTAATTTTGTTCTAAATTAGAAAAGAAACTTTATATAGTTATGATTTCACTGTGAGCTCGATAAAATTTATAGAAAAATTATAACTATTATCAGTTATATTACCGAAAACATTGATAAAAATGTTGACGAGTTTCTAGCTAACTTCTCTACCCAGTTTCTGTTAAAGAATGCGATACTTACATTAAAATAAAAAATACATAAATAATGAAAGGAACAAAGCTGCAGAGCTTAAGCGAAGGTAACGTATATGCGCAGTTCCGTTTCACCGACAAGCATAGCCAGGCTCCAACTAACTACTACTTGCAGTCGCATGCGTATACTCACGTATACCGTACCTCATCGTCAGTCAATCTGGATTTGGAAGAACCAGTACACTAACTTCTGCTAATTCCACCTAGAAGGAGATGACCAGGATTGCGGGTCATCGATATTCTTGAAACTCTTAGCAATTAACGAAACCCGTGTCTCAATGACTTTTTGAATGGGCCCTGGATTTTAAGATATTAACTAATCCATATATATGTAGGTTTTATACATTAGTGTACATCTGTACATACTGTAAAATAATATACATATGAAGATACATATTATAATTATAAAGAGTGGTGGATATCTTTAATTCCAGGATCTATTCGATAAAATGCCGATACATTGATCTCATTATTTCGTAAAACGTAATTCCTAAAAGTTTCCAGAAAATCCAGAACTCATATCCCTGCAGGTTACCTCCTTGTTAGTTTATATACAAGAAATCTACGTTTACTATAAAGGTGTGAATAATTCTTTTTCTTATCAAACTTTTAGATCAGTAATATTATTTCAAAAATGAAAACATGTATAATTATAAATCAGTATGGATATAAACCGTGTACATTACTTCAAACCTAAATATACGAATAAACTTTCGGACAGCTCACAGGCAGTTTCCTGCTAGATATTAGCTAACAGGTTTGTCCAGGAGTTGACCAGTCAGTAGGGCTGGTTAATTTTTTATACCAGGGAATCTGTTCTGCGTTTCTTAATTACAGACGTACAACAATATCTCCGCCAGAATCATAAAGTTAAGGGTTGAGACACATTTTAACAACCTCTCAGCTAATTAGTAAAAAAGTTAATGAACGGGAAGGAAGTAGCAGGAATCTTAGGAAAAAGGAAGTAAAACTCACCGCAATAAAAATCCTTAAGCTCGCGACACTAAAGAGCACTGCAATTCCGTTATTAAAGTAGAATATCATATAACGCACGATGTACAATATGCGGAGGTAAAGGGGAAGAATAAGAAGAAGAAGAAAAAGAAGAAGAAGAAGAAGAGAGAGGAAGAACATAAATCCCCAGGGTCGGCATTGCACGGGCGACTTTCTCTCTCTCTTGCCTAGTTTTCATCCCTGCTACTGCTTGTAACTCCATTCCGGCCAGAATCGCGCGGCGCTATCTCGCGCGCTTGATGCCGCCTTGGCTCTGGTAAAAACGATATTAAATTTACCTTTGATAAAGCCAATGTGGCCGGGTAGGAGGTAGGCTATAAGAGATGAAAACAGCGACTTGTAGGACTCTAAATGTCAAGCTGCCACAAGAAGTCCCTGTTTAATGTTTCAAAAGCTTTGGCTCCACGAGCTTCCTGTGCCGCAGCCTGAGCTTTTCTCCCCTGCTATTCACTCAGTGTATATGAAAAATTGTCCGCTTTACCCTGCGCTTTCCTTATTCATTAAAATCTTTAACGATACATTGAATCAAGATAAGATAACTTTTCATTTCTGTATTCGCATCTTTTGGAAAAATTGACACTAATTTTATACGTATATACATTATATATAAAACAACACCATAAGGTCTTTGGTCTTACATGTAACGTTTTAGTTTCTGAATTGGATACCGTAACCAGTCTTATATATTTTCACGTTTCATCAAAGTCAAACACACAAATATATAAATATAAAGATAACGAAAACATGATTATTATTGTTTCCGAGTTTCAAATACGATATTAGTTTTATGATCGTATTTATTAATTCAACTCTAAAATTATTTTGTATGTATGTACGTTATTATAAAAATGAATTTAAAATTTTACAATAAAATGCAAGAATTGATATTTTATATTAATTAATAATACGTGATAATGCTATTTTTATAATGTTATAATTTGAAGGTATAAACATTTTTAAAAATCAAAGTCAATGGAAAAAATACAAACCTATTTAAACCACCAAAAGCATCTTGGCATTTCATTACACTATGGTACTTATTTGAATCGAACCATTGCAGTGTCTCGTAAATCTATTGAAATTAAATTCGTTCAGAATTTATCATTAGCTCCAAGCCCGAAAAGGCGCCTTTAGTGCGTTTAATCTAGTTGGCAATGTGTTACGCTCTGTAGCGTCACCTTCCCCATACATCGAATCGGATGCAGGCTGCAGCCAAACGCTGAGACGTGAATTATTGACTATTGATTGGGTGTACACGTTAATCAAAGATCTCTCTCTCTCTCTCTCTCTCTCTCTCTCTCGCTCGCTCGCTCGCTCGCTCCTACCAGTGTAAATGCATAAATGAGCATATAACATATTTCATGCGTGGGCCCGGGTTCAGCGGTGACCGAGAGCACGCAGGCGCCGGCAATTTTGATATGCTGGCAAAACGATAATTTATTATGTAAAAGCGATGCATAGAAAGTACAACTAGGAAAAAGATAAATAGTGGGCCACACGAACTACATGGTCTTCTGTTTTTAAGTGTGAATTCGAATTCACTATTCTCTCGGTCGACTTAGCAAAAATGAACACCACTGAATTACGCCATAGTTTAGATGTATATTCTATATTTTGTTGTCGATGTGGTTGATATCTTTATTACGTCCAAGGTATTGCATGTAAGTATTTTAATGATATTGCGAGTTTGTAAGCTTTTGAATATCTGCATATAATAATTGGAGAAGTAAAAGCTATAATATGAGTTTCAATAGAAAGGATGGGTAATTAATTTTTTACAATTTTCTTCCTGGAATCGTCTCTTATCGGTTTTGGAACGAGTTTTTGAAGCCGTAGACATATGGAATAAAAGAACTAGAACGTCTGTAGATCGTAAATTAAAATTGCGAGAATTTTGTTTTATTGCAAGTCAAAAGTTTTCCTTTACTGACGAAATAAATGCACTTCAAAAGACAAATTTAATAAAAAAAAAAATAGTCGTATAATAGCTTTAGCCGCGTTTATTGACGAAAACAGTATTTTACGAGCAGAAGGACGACTATCTAATTTATCAAGCTCATGGGTTTTCATCGCAACCGATTATATTATACGCAAAAGAGCCACTGACTATATTACTAATTAAATACTATAAAGAAAAATTTTATCACGGAAGTCACGAAACTGTTTTAAATGAGTTAAGATAAAAATTTTGGATTGCAGGGTCAAGAAAAGGTTAGCATCTAAATGCATTATTAGTAAAATATGACGTGCATTACTAGCAAATCAACAAATGGCAGAATTACCACCTGCGAGACTCGCTTTCCGTCTTCGACCTTTTTAAGTAAAGAACTGAAAGAAACTATAAGAAAAATCGATACTGAAAAGGTCCAAGATTTTACATTAAAAAACAAAATAGAATGGAATTTAAGCCACCGAGTGCATCACATATGAGAGGCTCATGGGAACGACTTATACGCTCTGTAAAAACTGCTCTATTAGCTGTAATTTTGAAAGATCAGGCTCCTCGAGTATTACAAACTGCGTTATTAAAAATTGAACATTCAATTAATTCAAAGCTACTTACACATGTTTCTTTAGATCCGCTAGATCAAGAAGCTCTTACGCCTAATGATTTTTTAAATGGGGCATCCTCAGGAGAAATTAGGTTTGGTAGGTGCGATGTACAAATAGAATGTTCTAGGAAACAATGGAAAATTTCTCAAAATTATGCAGATGCATTTTGGCGTAGGTGGCTAACCGAATTTTACCTACATGATTCCAAGAAAAAAACGGTATGATTATGACACACCCTCAAAGGAGGGAAACTTATTGTTACTATTGGATAATAATATTGAAAGGAATCATTGAGAAAAGTTCGTGTTGTTGATGTGTTAACTATGAACGGTACATTTTTAAGAGCAAGTAGAAAGCTAGTGCAATTTGCAGAAATACAACATTCGTAAATTTTGTACGAGGGAGGGATGTTTCCTACTTAAATAAGCATGTTTAGTTTGCTTTTCCTCACGTCGCAATTAATTACAAAAAATAATAAATGTTAAAAAAATAATAGAAAAAGAAGAGTGCCTCGTCGCAGTAGATGAAATTGTTGCTCTGCATAAGCCGCGTCACGGCGATCGTCCGGGGCCGCAGATTTCCCTTCACCGACAAAGTCGATAAAAGAAGGGGGCTCGGAACAAAGAAAGCGTAGATGCCCCTGTAGACGATAGGCTATAGAGGTACTCGTCCGTACAAAAAAATAAAAGAAAGTGTAAATATACATATAATCGTTATAGCGACTTGAGGAGAAACGGACTAGGCAGTGCGTCATTTTTCTTTATTCTTCATCTACACACGAGATACCCCACATCGACATTTTGTAATCGCTCTTATCAATAAAAGAAAAAAGTAATTCAGTCTAATTTGCTGTCTGTATATATGTATATTATATGCAAATCGATGAATGCCAAGAATAGTAAGACATTAGTTTTAAACAAACTTTTGTCGCACATAATTTTTAACTTTGTCGTCAGATGAGAACGTTAATTTATTTTTAAACTAAATTTTTTGACACTATAAACAGTAGATCATAGTATAATACTAAACAGTAGTTTATTTTATATGTTCTATACGTCTTTATTTTTAGTATTAAACCGCTGGATTTCTTCTTCATTATCATACTATGTTTTTAAGACGTTCAGGAAAATAGCAAAACAGACTATTCCATAATTTAATTAACATTTTATAATTCTTCCTTATAATTGTATCATAGATACATTTTTGGTATAGGAGTATCCGACAAATAACAGATATGCATTTTAATTAATAAACGACGCCTCGTTTAATACTGTAAGCAATTATCTCTAACTCAGTATCAACAATCTGTAATGAATTAACAAGTGATAAGTATGCAAAGTAATCATGCTTAAAATTATTGATTCACAAAATCGTCGAAAAAGTAGGGATTCATTCCAAGCCAGCCGAAGATGTAGAAGGGAGCTACGTAGCCAGATATTGAATAGTTCGCAGTATTTTGAGAAGATGGCGCCATATACTAGATGCGATTAAGCCATTCCTATTGGCTATATATGTACACATAAATGCCAATAAAGCTATATTAAAAAAAGCCATTCCTACTGAGTTTTTTAGTTTTATTAGAAAATATAGAAATAACACAAGTATATATGAGATTAACAGGAACGTTTATATAAAACCATCGAATTCCGATAAATTGTATTGGCTTTCGTTAATATCAACTTATTTGTGTTTGAATCAAATATTGCTGATGAAATATTACACTGAATATTATACTGAATAGGTAAAAATGAAGCAGTCGATCATCAGAGAACCAGAAATAATATAAATTTATTAAGTAGTTGTGAAAAATTACGACGATTCGGAAATCTACACAAATTACCTCCCTCATTAGGCTTAAGACAAATTCACTAATATAATATGAGGTTCTCTTTTAATTACATTGTAAATATATAGGAGCAATATAGTTGAGTCGGATTTAGATATTTTTAATGTAACGATTGTTAATTTTTCCTGGACCTCGAGAAAAGGCATAGAAACTATGCCAAAAGGTATAATATTGCGGCGGAGATAATTTGTGTAATATCAATGTGTAATATCGGTGTAATATCGATGAGGGAGATAATTTGTGGACCTCTGAAAAGTCGCAATTTTTTACAACTATTTTATAAAATTCCATTATTTCTGGTTCTCTGATGATCGACTGCTGCATTTTTAACCATGTTTTAAAAGAAGATACTGGATTAATAACGTCGACCTAACTGCATAAATACTAGACACCATGGACTTATTTTTGTAAGAATTTGACGCAAAATACCATTGAACAATTCTCTAAAGAAGAAAACACACCAGTCGCAACGTGCAAAAGTTTCAAAGACGGTAGCGCCGGAAAATTCGTCGTACACCACGCGCCTTTTTCGAATGATTAACGACGCCTTTCGACGTCCGAAGAGCAAAAAAAAAAGAGAGAGGTCGAAAAGAAAAAGCCAACGCACATAAGTAGAAGAAGAGGGAAAGAATAAAAGTGCTGTGGGGCTCTATACTTATATATATATATGTTTCCGTATACTATTAGGAGAGAAAGCCGAGTTATGCCACGCGGCTGTTTAGTTTCACGGATATTTTCACTTTTCACCTGCATCTGACGTGTTTCCACTGTCCTTACTTAATAATTAATGTTGGCTCTACGGCCAAATAACTGCAGCAATATAAATCATATACGCGATTCGCGAAAATGTATCGACGATTAATCTTGGTCCTATACTCCCTCGGTGCGCGAGTTTTACAGAGAAGAAAACAGGTTTTCGTCTGTGCTATGTAAGTTATACACCGTCACGTCACAGACAGCGTCGAAACGTTTTATTCAACGTTTCGGATAGAAAATGGATCTGTTAAGTAAAGTCTTATGGGTCTGGACCTCGGTTGAATTTGACAACAAACCGATTAGATTAACTTGACTGGAAATTTGCGTGATTATTAAGTGTATGCTGCTGCTATGATAATGCGAGCTAAATTCAAATTAATGTAATTGTTTAGTTTTCTTTTTTATGTAATAGTGATTCATAAATCAAAGCTATTATGTTACAAGTAACATTTAAGTACTGTTTTATTAATTTATATAAATTATTAGAGATCAAATACGAAAACGAATGTATAAATATTAGAACTTCTGCATAATTTAGGCTTCACTTGTCACAAAATCACATATAATAATCCCCTTTTTCTAGAATAACTATATTTCAATTGAAGCCTATATAATGCGACGGAGGGTCCCGCGTCCTCGAAAAAAAAAATAACCGAAATCGTAGAGTGCATGTTGAAGTATATATCCCTGCGCGAGAAATCAACCGTTACGCCCGTTGTCCCTAGGCTATAGCAGTCGCGCCACTTCGTTATTACTATTACCATTCCGCGGCCGATCGATGAGTGTGCGCGATATTTAACTGTGAAACTCATTAGTGGCTTCGAGTGCGCTCCGGTCAGCTTGAAAATCATTAAGCGCTCGCAGGCAACGTCCACGCGCTCCCTGATAATGGCACTCGATAAAAGAGGGGAGAGAGAGAGGACATTGGCGCTGTGCAGAAGAGAAAGCGTATCGTAGCTCTACCACTCTCTTTTTCTCTCGCTCTCTCGCCTCTCTGATGTGCTTCACGCGGGGAAAACAGAGAAAGAGAGAGGGAAAGAGTGGGGGGGGGGAGAGCGGAAAAGGGGTGTGCGACTGCGGCAGCCCTTCAGTTTTCACCGCAAAACGATAAAAACACGAGGAGCACAGAAACGACGCGCGGCATCAAAACATCCCTACCGTTTATGAGACGCTCGTTTGTTTTTTGCCCGTCTACCGGCCCCCGATGCGCTTGCTACTGCTGCTGCTGCTCTATACTTTTCTCTCTTTCTCTCTCTCTCTTGCTCTCTCTGTCAGTTTTTTATAACGTTCGTCTGCGGCTCTTTCACTTGTATACAGCGTGGAATATGCCCACTTGATTGCGGTGGACGGGGGAGAGAAAAGTAAAACTCGCCCACGAGCTTTTACGTCGCTGCTATTTATCGGAATATCAATATTAATCGTCTTATATACTTTCGAGAACTAAAGCGTGTTTGTAAAGAGCATTCGGAGAGACGGAGCTTTATAAGTGTGGTAAAGATATATTTTAATTTTAAACTTTGATGTAATACCATAATACGTGTATGTAAAATATTGAATCAATTAAGTGTATAATAGGTATAACATAATATTCCAATACTAATATTTCATAAAAATAAAATTTTCAATTAATAATTAATAAATCTTACTATTATAAAAAAGATTTCGAGTCTTACTAGATTCGACCTTTATCTACTTTCATGTATACTGTAGAATTTAAAAAGTCTTACCCAAATTTATCGTTCCTGATTTGAGTAAAGTACTGCAATCTAAATTAGGCATTACATTTACAATTACTAGTTAAAAGTATAACTTATCAAAACAAAGTCAGTAAAAAATGGCTTTATAAACTCCCGAAACATTTTATAAAACATGTGATAGCATAGGGTAGAGCGGGATAAAGGTAATCACATGGTAATGATAATTACCCATATTTTCAAAAATATAAACGTTGTCATGTCTGTATTTTAGTACTAGAATCAAAGTCAATAAAAATTCAAACTATTTCTATATTCAAGAAGTATTTAAAATTTCTATCTCTTAAATAAGGCTTATGCATAATTTTTTAATATTCCACAACTTTAGATTTGGTAACACAATAATTTAAAAACGTGTCAGCAAAAGAAAACTACCCAAAATATTACTCATAATCTT
>UELV01084569.1:0-20022 GCA_900490015.1 Megastigmus stigmatizans | reverse complement strand
TAAAGTACAACTCTTAAGCTACAAAGGCCTGAAATTTCAGGATGGAGAATCCAAGTGTTTCTGAGTTATGATATATTAAGTACGACGCCGCGAGGCCGTACGCTCGCTCTTTTTATTTTTTATTTATACAGAAACAATAATCTGTTATTTTCAACATAAATATGAGCTCCATAGCCAAAATTCAGTTTAGCAGTCTCCCTCCGATCGAAAGAAAGCAGCCAAGTAAAGTCAAAGTGAAAGGGAGAGAGAGAGAGAGAAGAAGAAGAAGCAAATTTTACTTCACGTCATTCGCAATTTTATTTGCCCCCGAAAGAGCCCCGGGTAACAATCGAAGCCGTAACTCGAGCCGAAGATATCGTTCAAGAGCGGTTAATTCTCCCTTTCACCCGTCAATTTCAATTATCGCCGCGCAGACCCTTTACGAGGTCATTAATTCGCGCTCGTACGGCTGGCACTAATTGTCGCTTCGGCTTCTATCCTCGCTCTATACCGCGAGATCCCCCGCAGACGCTAGCGCGCGTGTAAAATTCGCCCAGACGCTGCAGACTCTCGCTCGGTCGTATTCTCTTTAAGGACGGACTACGCCGGGAAGGGGTCTATGTGACTCGAATTGGCTTTTTACTCCCCTACGAACTACACGCTTTCAGCACCACACCCCCGGATTCTTTCATGGCTCGGTCGAATAATGAGGTGCTATACGGTGCTCAATGGTGCAGCATATATACGGTCAATATGTGAGAATTTTAATAGGTGAAAGAGGTATTACTCGGTGCGCGGTGTTTAAATTCTCCGGTTATATATATTTTTAGTGCATTAGCTGCTTTTAGCGAATCGTCATAATTAGAAAAGTGGAGTGGAGGAGTGCGTTTAAAGGGAATTGTGTTCGAGCAATCAAACGAAGATACTCAAGAGTGGATGATTAAGTAGTGCAAGGAAAGAGAGTCGACTTAAATCGACCCCTAAGTCTCTCTACCGAAGTATTTATTTATATTTTCTAAACAAGGAAGCTTCACCCTTTGAACCGTTCCAGAGCTTAGCTACTTACCTTTACCGTTTCAGCTACCTGAAAATTGAGAACGCTTTGTCTACATTACTGTTGCATCGATTTTTAAAACTCGCTATGCCTCTGGATTTTTAAGATGCCCCTTACACGCGGATTACATCATATTGCCAATGAGTATTATTGAATTTACGTGCACTTTGGAAGGACAGACTTTCTTCAAAATTTTATAAGATATGCAAGCTTGAAGCCAAACAAGACCATGGCGCGCATCCCAGCCAGCCTTCTCTATTTTATAGTTATTTTATGAGCTCGTCGAGGTTGGGTACGAGTTCCGCAGTGGCGCCCGTCAAACGTTTCGCAAAATATCCCAGGCGAACTGCACTAAGGTTTCCCTCGTGTCTTGAAGTGTCTCTTCTTTATAACACTGCCTGACTGCCTTTCTTTTTACCTCGATGTTTCCTTAGTTTCGTAATCTCTCTTAGGGAAGATTAAAAGGCTGCATTTTGCGATTCTCTGCAGAAATGAATTTTGTTTGACGAGCTGAACAGGGTTCTTTTTATAAATATTTAACGTCTTTCTAGTCTCAGAATTTTACGTTACACTTACATTTATTATTTTTGTCAAATAGTATAACGCATTATTTTGATTTTATGATGCTAGTGAAAGGAAAAATGATTTTGGTTCATAAAAATTAAATCACTGAACTATGAAAGATTCGCTTTACATTGATTTTTCCGAGAAGATGGAAATTTAATGCAAGACAGAACGATGCTATTCTACTAAAAGATTTATGCAATCCATCTTTTGTGAGAATCTTGCTCTGAGAAAAACATCTTCTGACACGCTATCTCATATATGATGAATTTCTATGGGTAATTCTTTAGCTAATTGCGGATTAAGGATTTCATTATAAATTTACAATTCCTTACTATCTACAAATTCAGATAACCAAGTATCCACTCTAATATAATGTAAATTTTAATCAATATATAATGTGTGTAACTGTGAAATGACAAATGAAATAGACTGTGATAAATTTTTATCGGTTTTTCATCAACAGATTTTATGGAAAATAATCACTTTGATCCAGTTCATAAAGAACCACTCGAAAATTTTTTAGTTAATTGAAAATATCTGGAATAACTGAATTATTCGGAGAAAATCTGGACTCGCATCTCACTCGGATAAAGATCGATCAATGTGCGACTAGACGTCTAATCCGCAAATCTTTATAAGCCAATCTTCGTAACACTAAAATCACCCCAAACATAACTCGAATAATAAAAAATCACTCCTCGTAAACCCCAAGAAACCCAGTAAACAAGCCTTCCAAACCCCCGAGCATCGCGCGTAGGGAATTCCTTAAAAGCAGCCTATAAATTTCCCAGTCCGTATACAGAGCTCGTCCGCATCCATGAAATTAACATACGGCGCAGCCACACGTACACGCGAAATCCCTCCCTACCAGCGTAACCTCTCTCACAGGCTATCGCGCCTTCGCGCGCCAAATTCAATTCCCCCGACATAATTAATCGGATTTTGCGCGCTCTGCATATCGCACCTCTCCTCCTACCCTCTTGGAAATCGGCCGTACAGAGAGAAGCACGCGAGAGCACACACATATAATACAGAGAGTATTGCGGCGGTGGCGGCACTTGTTGCCTCGGCCGCCGCCGCCGCCGCCGCCGCCGCCGCGCGATGTGCATGTGCACCAGGCAGAAGGGCCGGTAGCTACAACGGCGCGTGTAATGCGAAGCCGCGACGGTGGCGCTTGACGAATGGCAGACAGGTCTCGCTTTTCCCGTCGTCGTCGTCGTTGTCTCCTCTCTCTCTCTCGTTCCCTCTCGCGACTGACAGACAGCTGTTTGACCTGTCAGTTGCATCTCTCTCTCACTCTCTATCGCCCTGTCAACAGGAGCCGCGTGTATTGCTCCGCTTGCCTTTGGAATTTCTCCATGTTCTTTTTACGTGTGTGTGTACGCGCTCGCGCGTGTGCTTGCTTGTAAATGCGAGAGGAAATTGACTGTTTTAATGAAAACGGGAATGAGAGTCGAGGCGGTGGTGATTGGAATTTCGTGATTTTAACCTTTACTAGTGATACAACTGTGTGTGTGTGCGTGATATGTGTGTGTGAGCGCACGGGATCAGTGGAATAATCGGGGATGGATTTTATTGCGAGGTTTGACGAATCGATGTGTATAGCCATTGCACTGCGAATCGATGTAATGTTTGCGTTGCTAGTAAAAAAATTGTACGGGAACTTCGCGATTTACATTGCAGCATTTTCTTCTTTTCTTAACATTTTACCCTTGAAAAAAAATTCTTTGAGTACACGAGAAATACAGTTTTGAACATTGTACATACCAAAACGTAATATCTGCGTTTTGTAATAAGCTTTTACATAAATTTAGTAGTAAAGTCTGAATGTGGTCGGACAAGTAAAAGTTTGCAAAATACCATGTCATTCTCACGTATCTGATTAACTTTCTGTAACATTAGTATCTAGTTGCACCTACTGTGTATAAAAGTTGTGTTTGTTACAAAAGATACTGCGCAACCAGATAAAACCAATTTTTTTGTATAGTACAGTCCATTAACTGATTAATTTTATGGTTTTTTTTTTCGGCCAATCGTGTGATTAACGCGCCACATGAAAACTCCTGTCGCCACCGTGTGTATTAATTTGCAAAATTAAAATTTATACAGATGTGTCGATGCAGCTGCAGTACTCGGCCGTGATATAATCGGATGAACTTTATCATATCGGTCCGCTCTGTGTTCCAGCACTGCAGCATCAGTTAATTTTCATATTATGGTTTGCTAAATACAAAGAGATAGACCTTTGTTCGACGAAGAATAATATTTGTCTGGGGTTTTTTTTTTTTTTTTTACTTTGTTTCAATGCATCACCACGACGCGACGCTCACATACACGAACACACACATACACGCAAGCACATACAGGAAGCGCGTTTTCATCGCTTTGACTCCTGTATCGGATTGTGTACGCGGAAAATTGACTTTTTTAATGAAAAAACGATAGTGATTGGAATTTCGCGTGCTTTTAAGCTTTTAGCCGTCAACGCCGCTTTTCAAATGGAGCTCTCCCATACGAAAATCGATGTTTTTATTACTTTCGACTGAAAGGAAAAATCTTCAATTTTTAACTTCGCGGTGGTGAATTAAAACCCGACGAGACTTACTGTTGATAAAAATTTACTTACAGTTCGAGCTTTAACCAGATGTTATCAAAGGAACTTTTTACTTTTATGCGTTTCAGTTCGTTTTATGTTTAACTGGAAGTCGCTGTTAAATGTGCACAAAGAAATTCAATTTTGTAGCATTGTCTTTTACTGAAGTACACGAATCTGAAAAGAATTTGTTGGCTGCAAACGCTACTACGTAGATAAGTTTTAAAATGCTTGGCATCTCTTTAATGGAAAATTCAACTCTTAGTTTTATTTTAGAATGATTATTTCGTTGATAAGTGTCAAATAATCTGAGGTACAATATAGAAGAAAAAGTGTAGTATCGCTGATAATTAAAAACTTCAAGTCGATCAATCAAGTACTTTTTTCATTTTTCATCTAAATTCATTATTACAACATAAACATGAAAAATGATAATCTATTTATATAATATAGTTGTATGGTAGATACATCGAAAATCACAAAGAATGTAATATAAAAAGAATTTATTAAGACTACAGTCTTTCGATACACCTTCATACAATAACGTTCTTGAAACGATTCTCGCCCATTCATCACATCCGCTCTTCCGGACAAAATAAAAATCCTTTTTCACGCCTCTAACGTGTCCCATCAATTTTGTGTTCTAACCTCTATATACGTGATAATCCAGCGACGCGTAACACTCGTCTATAGTGGCAAACGTCAGCGAGCGCGCCGCGCCAGTCGCACCAAATCGATACTCTCCGCCGCACTCTCCCTCTTGCCCTCCTCCTCGCCCCCGATACAAAATTCAAATGATATGCATCTCGTTTCCATAGTTCGAGCAGCTAGCGTTCACGTGGATGGAAAGGCAAAAGCTCGGCGGCTCCTATTCGTCTCATCGGGCTCAAAGCGAAAAACACGTCGTGGTCTGCAGCACGACCCTACAGGCAGACACCATCATGGATTTCCTTAACGAATTCTACGCACATCCGCTGCTACAGGTGAGCAAGAAAGAGAGAGAGAGAGGAAGAGAGCCCGGCTCTGTTTGCCCGGAGCTTATATTCACTTAGAATTTTAAAGAGGCGAAACGCCCTTCTTCCTCGCGCTCTCTAGACATTAACGGGCAAAATCCATAAAGTAATCAACGAGCCAGAGCGCAATAATTTCTTTTGCCCCTTGTACGTGTGTAAGGGGAACACGCGACGGGCCAACGTGGAAATCGAGGCGCATTCAATTTTATCCCTTTTAATCGCTCTTTTACCCATAGTGCGGTAGGAAGAAAAAGTGGAAGAGGAATTGTTTGACTTTTTTTCGTGCGATGGTAATCTGTTTAAAGAGTACCTTTCGATGGAAGCTAAATCAATATGGAATGGTTAAGCATATGGATGGAATGATTGTAATTTATATTTATGGAGATTTCGATGAATATTGTATAAAATCGTATTATTTTATGTGTGTTTAAATACGGATTATCGGGTACATTTATATTGAGACAAAAGAAGAAGAAAAAAGTAGTTCGAACAATTTTTTACCAGCGTTTTTATTACCTTAAATATTAGTATTTTAAATGTTTGGGTTTAAATGGAATCGATAAACTAAATCAAACGTGCAAATAATCTTTTTTTTTATTTTACTCGTGATGAATTTTTTAATGCGATTATAGCTTTGAGATATTACTTATATACATCTATATACCAATATTCTAATAATTAATAAAACTTGTCCGCAATTATTTCAAAGAAAAATTTCAAACTCAACTTCATCGATACAAAGTAAAACAGAACGAAAAGGCATAAACCAAGATCCAATGAACTCACTAAGACCGATTTTTGTTCAATCCCTGCAACCAATGCGACTACCGGATCTGCACTTATAGGATTACTACGTGGTGCTGCTGTCGCCTATGGAGCTTGACACGACGATGCGGATGATCCTGCAGGTGCCGATCTGGGCGCAGCGAGTCATCTACATCCAGGGCTCCTGCCTGAAGGACGGCGATCTGGCGAGGGCGCGCATGAACGAGGCCGAGGCTTGCTTTGTCCTCGCCGCCCGGAATTACGCGGACAAGACTGCCGCCGACGAGCACACGATCCTAAGGTGAGAATTATTATGGCCGAGTCTGTGTGTAACTGTACGTGTGCGTATGTGTATGTGTGTGTCTGCGTGTGTCCATCCCCCCCGACGAATCTTCCTTTTGCATTAGCGCAAAATGTGCCTCGGCGAGATAAGCGGTAAAGGGATAGAGCGAACCGGTTGTATAATGCCAGCCGCGCGCGATCCAAGCGAATTCTCTGCGCCTCTAGCCAATTCGGGGATTTATCACGATTAAGCGGCGGCGTTGCTCTGGGGCCGTTGCGCTTTTCAATTATATTACGTGAGAAATTTTCAGGCTCTTTTGTCGCTTATGTCGCTTGATTTTTACCGTCGATCGGGACATAAACTCCTGGAATTTTGAGCTCGCAAGAATGCATTTTGTCGAGTCGTGTATAAAAATATGGCGTTAAAGATATCGGATGAGCTGCTTAAGGGGTTATTCGTACTTTAATGTCATTATATATTCAAAAGTACGTCTTATCGAATAAAGAAACCTGATTGTCGTTCTAGATCATGGGCTGTGAAGGATTTTGCGCCGAATGTACCGCAGTACGTGCAAATCTTCCGGCCGGAGAATAAGCTACACGTGAAATTCGCCGAGCACGTGGTATGCGAGGACGAATTCAAATACGCACTTTTAGCGAACAACTGCACGTGTCCCGGTGCCTCGACTCTCGTTACCCTACTGTTACACACGTCGAGAGGACAGTAAGTAGATAAACAACTAATATTCTTCTATAACCGTAATTTGCCATTTTACAATTAATTACATTTAATTGTATAATTTAAATGAATGGTTACAAAATTTCAATTGTTAAAATAAAAGCCGATTTTTTTTTAAATATTTGATAGTATAAACTTAATAATATCTTTATTAACATAGAGTATACAAAACAAATGTTTAAATATGAACTAATGAAATTGCCACGTCTTAACGCGTTTGTATAGGGAGGGTCAACAGTCGCAAGAGGAGTGGCATAGACTGTACGGCAAATGCTCAGGCAACGAAATCTATCACATAATCCTCGGAGACTCGCGCTTTTTTGGCGAGTACGAGGGCAAGTCTTTCACTTACGCATCGTTTCATAGTCACAGAAAGTACGGAGTTGCCTTGGTAGCGGTAAGACCAGCGGAACTTCCCGAATTCTACGAAGACACTATTTTACTAAATCCAGGTTTGTAACTATTCCCGCGTATAACTACCTACCTTTACTTCATTGGAAAGTTTGTACTAAATTTATCATTTTATTTATTAAAATATTTTCAACGAAAGGAGAAAATCAATAGTTTTTGTGGCAAAAAGGTAATGGTATAAAACTTATCCGAAAGTTTTCGCGGTGAAAATATTTCTTTGTCGCTGTATCTTGGCTGTCATAAGTTTAGCAAGTGGCTTTTTGTTAATTTTTCGACACATCGAGGATTTTTAATTATTGCAGTTTCGTTGGCCAAGTTTGAGGAAAGTTTCGTCAAACTTAAATTTTGTCTAAATTTTACCTAAAACTAATTTTTGACAGTACCATACTCGACATCACCTACTTCCATATAATGATGAAAAATTTAATTTGCAATTTCTTAAAATTTGTCACCTATTAAATTAGGTATTTTTTTTTAATTAATTGTTTTTGGATCCAATAAATGGCTGAAAGAGTTTTATATATTTGTTTTCGGAGATAACATTTGGGGTTCTCCTTTAATGTGAATGTATTTTAAAATATCTATCTGAAAGCTCCCAATGAATCTAGGCAATGAAAATTAATGCAATTACCTGACATCTTTATTTCGATTTTTAATTAAATTATATTATAAAATACTTCAACTTACATTTCCAATAATTAGTTTATCAGATCTTTTCAAGAAAAAGATTTCTTCAAAGTTCCCATTTTTGCCAAAAAAAGAAAGTATTTTTATCTTTTCGCTAACACGTTAAAATTTAAATTCGAACTGTAAAGTAGAATTCCAGAATAAAATATCTATTTGCATGAATAGTAGGTAATAATTCTTTTCTACATCGAAAAATTACTTCTTTAATTGGATTATTTTCTTCGATTAGTGGCGGGCTGATGCATCTTCGTGAGCATTAAAACAAATTGAGCTGAGCTGAAAATTCAGTTTTAAACTAATAATAAAGCGGATTAAAATCAAATCTTCAACTTTTTAAATTTACTTTTTCGTTTTAAATAATCTCAAGCATTGGCACGTAAGCAAATTTTCAATTAAAAATAAAGTTTTCATTCAATAAACCATTATTCTTATTATAACACTATATAGCGCATCATTCAAGTACAGATCAGTTACTATCCAATAAAAAATTTCCGAGTTCAGACTCAACCTATAAATAACGATTTTCCCCGTACCGTCAAAACTGTGAAATCTCGTCAAACAGTATAAAAACTCGGGCCAAACGCTCCTCACACAGGTCCCAGACATATCATGAAAAAGACCGACACGTGCTACTACATGAGCATCACGAAGGAGGAGAACTCGGCTTTCGTGGTGGCGAATCACCAAACCGGGACGACGACCGGAGCCGAGCCGACCCAAGTGATAATCGAGACCAAGACAGACCCGAACCAACCCATCATCACCAGCAGCAACGCGGCTAGCTGCACGACACCGGGCACCACCACTACCCTGACGACGGCGACATCCCTGGTAACGACGGCGACGACCTGCAGCAACGCACCGGCCAACGGTACTACTAATGCGCCGCTCCGCTTGAGCATTATTACGACGACGACGGACGACGGTGATCAGGAGACCCTCGAGTCCTGCCCGATCGTCGTGCCCCACGATCGGCAGACTCCTACCGACGAACTTACCGCCACCAACAACAACGCAACCAACAACCACTACGCTAATTGCCCCGGTACACCCGGTACTACTCACAACAAAAGGGCCCACCCCAGACCCCCTCAGGTTATCTTGCAGGTCCTCCCTAGCACGCCCACACCACTCCAACACCACAACCTACTACTCGCATCCGATGTCCACCGTGAGTGTCGCATGACCGCTTGCCTTTGCTGCTCTAGCTCTCTCTCTCTCTCTTTTTTTTTTACATTATGCATTCTCCATTGGATTTTTTTCTTCATTGATCGCTTATTTCGTTCCATTCTCTTGTTGAGTCGATCGTTATTGTATACTGTAGTTCCCTTCATTGGGGGATCCTGGATTGATCGTGTGACCTTACGAGATATTTTTTGCTTCTCAGCTTTTTGATTAATTATCGTGTAATTCACTTTTAAAATTAGCTAAGCAAATTTTACATCGAGTGGTTTTTAAAATGGGTACTAACGATGTTCAAATATTATGTGCCGGCGCATATTGAATACTAAAAGGTCCTTTCTCTTATAATGCAATATCATGGCATTCTAATACATTTACATAATGTGACGTTTCCCGACAGCTCATTCGTCGTTCTTATGTCCTCGTATATTTTATGAAAGGGTTCGTTCAAGAATGTAAAATTTTCTTTTTCATTTTCTATAATATGTTCAAAATGCTGGTAATATAAAAAAAATATTCTTTATAGTTCATTTGATCAATTTCATGTCCTTTAATAACGCTTATTTTTACCATACTTTATTGTATACTTGCGACTTTTGGTTATTATAGGAATCGCGAGGTGAACGGTACGTGAGTTTATCTTTTTCTGTTTCTCATCCCTTACTTTTCATCATCACAATAATGCATGCACTTATTTTAATTATTTATAATTATTAAAGGGGCACATTTAAATTGTGATACATTAATATTTGCTTTTAGCTCATCATCGAATCTGTGGACGGATTTCTGGTTAATTTCAATTAAATTCTATAATTAAAATTTGATTTCTCTATCAATGATTCGGACATGAATATTTGATATTAGATATGCTTGAGGATTTGAATAATTACCATATGCAGCATAAACTTCTTTGAAATGGGCGTTAATTCGGAGCCTTTATGTGAATTCTCATTAGATAATATGATGAGTTAAAATAATTATAAAATTAAACGAATTGTGTTCATAGTAACATCTAAAACTACCATAACTAACTATTACTAATTACCCTTAAATAAAAAATTTGAATCAAATATAGTATCAAATATAGTATCAAAACTAATTGTCAACCTGTATCATTCACCTCGTTATTTGAACGTTTCACTCATTTTCTACGTAATTTACGTTTCTTTATTCCGTAGCTTTTAAATAAAGTATACGTTTAAAAGTTTTTTCATATGCTTATCACCGTTAAATGTTATTAGCTAGATAAATTTGCACGATCTATTAAATAAATGAATACATAGCTTATCAGCTTCTTGTCAGCTTGTTAGTATAATTCCATCTACCCATACCGATTATAAATTGAAAAAATCCATTCATCTCCTGTTCAGTGGTCTACGTCAAAGTGGCCGCTGTCTAAGTGTACAGGTTACCAATCAAGTAACTATGACTATATTATCTGCTAACCCTATTACCGAACACAGAGCATGATTTAGAAAAAAATGATTGATTTATTTACCTTTACCCCAATTTAACCCATGTTTACTTACTTTCGCGGTGGTGCAACCGTAAATATTTGAAAGGAGGTTCCCGCAAATTTCATCCTCAAGAAATCAAAGCCGAATTGTCATTTTTGTATGCTATTTTTTTACAGTTCAAAAACACATGAATTTTAAACAAAATTCATCTATTTCGCATCAAGAGAAACTTATGCAATATACTACTGAAGGTAAAGCTATATAATAAATACAGCCCATACTCTGTATGCATGTGCTTCTACTGATTTATGCTCAACCTCAATTCGAGCATCTTTTGTACAGACTTCTCTGCTACTCATGTTCTTCGGTTTCAACAACCTACAAATATTTTCCTAACTTAATATTTCTCAAATTTGTATTTCTTTCATCTCTCAACAAACATGTCACAGCTAGCAACAGTTTACATCATAATGTCAACATTCTCTACTATATGAAAAATTTTACTTGGACAAAATTACTTTTGTTCGCAATCTTATAGAACAAAATTTTTAAACCTCCTCTCTTATCTCAAATTTTAATCCGTTAAAATCACGCTCGGAAATAAAAGATTTTAATTTTATTCACACTGGAACAGTCATCCACCTTCTGGGAAAAAAAAAGGAAAACTCGATAAATTCCCAGAAACATTCCGCTAATAAACGTCACATTCACACCCGACGGAACATCACAACTCCATTTCCACTTGATTTCGTCAAGTCGCGACCGCTCTCACATTTAAGTGTAGAAGTGGATTTCGATATTTACACGCTGAGAGACTCCCCCCGAGAGAGTGCGAGAGGGTATAATAGAGAGAGAGAGAGAGAGAGAGAGAGGAGACATCCAGCCGTCTGGCAAAATGACTATAACTGACTATGATTGACAGTCGCCCGAGTGAATATATGTATATTGCTTGGCTGTGCGAGTGCATACGCAAGCTGGAGAAGCAGCAACAGCAGTCGGCACATGAAATAGCGCATCGAGTAATTTCTGGGTCGCTTACTGATATTGAGAGACAGAGTTAACTGCATCTCTCTCTCACTCTCTTTCACACACATATATACCGGCTCTTTAACTGGGGTGAATTTAAACGGGTGTCTCGGCGCTATGTACGTCTTAGACTCCAGTGTTCCCAATGCACTTGCTTTATATAATGCAGATGCGATGCGCTTCGCGCAGTTTATTATGCACGCACGCTTCACACCCTCCCGTTTATTGCCCCTATTTAGAGGGCGTATTTATAAAGCAGTTATTAAATTTTGATAGAACCTTTTTCTATATGGATTTTCAAATTGTTTCTATAACCGTTATCACCCGAGAAATGGTTAATATAAGCCGCGGAACATATACTAAAAACTATAAGGTGGATCACGAGGTTATCGCTCAGGATTAGTTTTCTTGTTAATTTGTAATATACACTGACGATGTTAATTCACTTCATTAACAAGCACGACTTCTAGTGTTATATTTACAGCATTATTGTCCTTATTGAAAAACACAGTATTGGAAATTCTCATGTAAACTTATTGTCACTAGAACAATGTATATTAGGTACGAGTTTTGTAGCAAAGCTTTTAATAATATTCTGGTTGATTAATTAGCATGTAATTGACGACTATGTAATATATGTAGTACTATTGTAAATATTGTAAGAAAATTAAGTTATAGTCATATGTATTTAATTTTTCCAAAGAAAACTAATTCTGAATATAACGCGTTTAATAAGATAGCTTTAAAAAATTGGATAAAAGCCTGCCGCTTTTATTTCCGTATAATATGTCTTTACATCAGGAAATGGAAAATCCGCCAGATTACAGAGATTTTTAACTGCTCCCCTTGGAATTAAAAGCGCACTGACAAATTTACATAAAATATTCTTTTCACGAACACTTAAACCACACAAATATTGCAATCAGTCGCAACATAGCTAACTTACACACGGCATTTCCTTTACGGAATCTACTTATGCATATCTTTACAAACTTTCCCACTGCAAGATATTTTACACTCATTCTAATTTATTGAACTGAATTTACCAAAACCTCTAATTTTATCATTCTACTTTTGTATCTGATCACGACGTATTATTTATATTCTAAGTTTGTAGAAATATGACGTGTTATTATTAAATTATTATTTTATTAATAAAAAGTAAATTAAATATTAAGGCATAGAAAAAGTCCATAAAAAATTATCAAATTCAACAAATCTTTCACGAAAAATGTATAAATTTTGTATTAATTATTTACTACTACCAGTGAAATTATTGAAGATAATTTTTTATTGATTATATCTTTATCTTTTAATTTAATAGAGCATTTCTCTAATAAGCATAGACATCTCTTCATCTCTAAAGTACTCTTTATTGCTATAAAAATAATATTTCTCCAGTATCAGCCATCAGTAATTTTAACATTTATTTATCATTGTTTTCTTCATTTCGTAGGAGACTGATCTCTTGTAAAAAATAATTTATCTATTTTGCAATAAAATTGTAGTCGAACGTAGACATTGATGAGGCAAAGTATGCGAAGTTTGCCCGGACTTACGTATTATCGTATGTTTACACTATAGCAACTTATCTCGATCCCGGGGGATTAGGCGACTCGAGGCAGTGTTTAAAGGACGGAAGTTCGTCGCCACAAACGCCAATGACCGGAAATCACCTCGATGTGCCACGCTCGCTCGAGCCAAATCCTAATCTTCTCAGTCCCGAAATTCTCACTCAACGGAGAGGTAATCCATTTCGCTTGGGAGCCGAAGCTCGGCCCCAGATTTATCAAACTTATTGCGGCATTAACACGTTCTGTCTCTCTCGCGTGCGTGCCTGTGAGTGGTAAATTTTTAATTTTCCAGACTGCCCTGTCAGTTTATGTATGGGAATAAAAGAAATTTATCGAGATCACGAGAGCTTTCACTTGCAAGCTCCTAATTTCGAAGGGGTCTCCAGTGATTATTGAACAATATTTGCAGTTTGCCTGGTGATTTTACAGCATTAGTAGCTTATTTTTACGATAATAATGGAAGATTGATTACCCAATGAAAGTATGGAGTTTTTTTTTATCAAAATATAACTTTTGGAAAGTGGCGTTTACAACTTCAGCTCCAAATCTTTTTAATTAATGAACAGAACGTTAACGTGAAAAGTAAAAATAAACCACATTTTAAAGCCATGTTTAAATATCAACCAGTGTATTTCAAAAAGGTCCATTAAGGTAGGGTGCTTAAGAAATTATTTATGGTAAGAATCATAATTAAGTAGAGCGCGTAAGAAATATAATCTTACCAAATGTGAAATATTCTCCTTGAACATATATAATGTTGTTCATTTTCTAATTTATGCGTCTTAGAAAAAAGAAAGGGATTTTAAAACTGCAAGTAGGTAGAATGCACTAACTAATTTTCAATTTTCGTGCTCAAAATCGCCGGAGATTCATTTAAAAAAAATTCATTTTCAATTTCCCTATAGCAATGTTAGCTATAATAAAATAAGAAACTGGAATGCTAATCGATTAAATAAAATTTTTTATTAAAACACAATGAAAAGAATCAATAAAGTAACATTTGAAATAACCAACATCCTACTTGGAATACATTTATTTTCGGCTATTTAAATATTGAATGAAATAAAGTGAACTGTAAGTTATAGTCCCGCGCACACTTATCTATTATTCATGAAACTAAAAGAAGTCATTTGGAAGACGAATATTTTCCATCCATAATTCATGATGACGAAAAGCAATCATTCGAGGGAAGAGTGTTCGATTGTCAATCATCATCGAGCGCAATTTGCCCCAATGCAAGGCGAATCTTGATCGGGCTTTCGAATTGAATTTGTCCACAGGGAGTCGAAGACCGAGTATTCTGCCGGTGCCGGACATGCTAACGAGTTCGACGCTACACTTGCCCGGCCAGGAGTCTCTGGATCACGAAGGCGACGAATCCGAGGACGAGATGGACGACGACGTGCCTTGGCGATCGCCCAGCGAAAAAATAGCGTGAGTAGAGTGTATTTATTGAATGGCCCACACGCTGATCCCGATATATATTCGTACACGTGTATACGTACTCACCGATCCCCATACGTACACCAACACTCGTATATGCATATCATCGGTGTGCAACATTTCTACTATCAGCATATGTGATCTGTTGCGTCTTACCACATTTAGTACTTCGATCTGTTCGATTCAGTTCATTGCGGTCATTCATGCCCAAGCATTAATCATTACTCGGATATGATTTGGATTTGAACAATGATTTATTATATAAATGTAATATGTTTTATAATACATTAATTTATTAAAAATATAATTTTAAATTACTCTGTTAAGATTGTTAAAGCAAGTATTGAGGGTTTAGAGTAATAACTCTCTCAGTTTGATGGATGCACCGAAACTAAACGACAACCTAATCAAAATTGTGGTATACCTACTGCTAAATTTCATTTACAAATTTTAAACCATAAAGTGGCTTTTAGATGTGGTAGGTTCTCTTTAGAACATTTCTCTATAACATATGAGCTTACTTGGCTGACACACGTGAAGTAATTTTGATAATTATTTACTCATATACGATAAAATACCATTAAAATTGTAAATTAATTTTTTTAAATAATAACAGTTAAAATTTATGAGATAAGCAAGATTTTTAAATTATATTATTTCGTAATGATTATAACTTTTAGAAAATATGTTAACTTTAAAAGAATTTCGCTATACTTAAATTCACCGACGTCATTATTAACACCGTTCCATTAACCTTCTTACTAAGCGCAAAATACTTCTGTGAAGTTACTGCTTACATTTTACACTAAAGAGAATATGAAATCTTTGTTATAGTGTAGTGTTACTTATCATAAAATTCTTCCCGATTTACTTTTGAAGTTTTAGCCATATCTTGAAAATTGAAGAAGACGCGCAGCGTCTTTCAGCCTTCTTTTCATAAGCTGCCGTTGCGTCATTCTTTGAAGTTATATGATGCAAGCGACGCGATACAAAAGAACTTTAGTAGACTTTAGCTTCTATAAACTGTGCTTTTTTTCAAAATAATCCAAAAAGAGCTATGAATCAGATCCTTTTCAATGAACTTTTTGAATGACATTTAAAATAGAGATTTTCTATTCTTCTTTTCTCGTCCATTCTTTACGTTTTGTGCACCTGAGAAAATCCCATTGGCGATAAGAAAATCTTCCTTGTACACTTTATGGTCATTGGCAATTTATTTCTTGCGCATAGATTTCCAAAATGCATTGGCGGGTCATTGATACACCAATGGACGTGTAAAATAACCGAAACGAACTACGCAGCTACCGATGCTGTACTTTAAACAATTGGTCCCAACCATAAACCTTAATAATACACACATATTTTATTATTAATGTAATCGTAACCAGTAGGCCACGACTTATCGTCTCATAAATGACCAATGAGACATAAAATTCGCGTGTATACTGTAAACGACCGACAAACCAAATCCGATTTCAACAAACCAACAGCGCGATATCCGTGTATACATATAAACCAGGCAGGCGCATCCAATTCGCATTTGCATAATCCATATGCATTCAATCGAGGAGACGATGCCCATAGGCTGAGAGAGGAGGAGCTATACCGGGCCGTGATGATCATCATCGTTATACTTGATGTTATATCACGTATATATGCACCTATTGCATGACGACAGTTCCCTCGCGTTCTGCACCCACATACACACGTGTGCATCTCCATGAAAGCTCGTCATGCTCTCGCTGGCATTTCGGACGATATAATTTCGAAGTCGCGACCGACGCCGCAGCCGACGCCGCCTTGGATCGCCTCCCGGGATTCCGCAGAGAGAGAGGGAGAGTCGATTTATACGGCGCGTCACGCCTCGCCGAGCTTTTATAATTTTACGAGTTGACCGTTAAACGATCGTCGCGGTAGACGCGCGCGTCTCCGCCGTGCACATGGAAAACCCCGCGCATGCGCAATGCTGTATTCGATTCTGTCCGAATGACCATCCCACCCCACCTGCATTACTCAGTCACGCGCATTTTATCGCACACTTTATTGATATATATATACAGCACATTTATACCTCTGTATCACTTATCGATGTTGCATTTGAGAGTATATTGTGTATACGTTGTGAGTGAGATTGGTCATATTTTCATTTCGGAACTTCTTTAGGGTCCGTAAGATAGTTTGCTTTTGTAATAGCGGGCAAATTCATCGTCACCTTTCTGGAAACACTTTTCTATAAAACGAATTTTTTTCCTTTGTTATTATTATCGTAAAAATGTGGGTTATTACGAAAGCAAACTATTCATAGAATTATCTACAAATACAACAATATTTCAGAAATCATTTTTTTTTCATTGTACTTCAATCAAGCAAGCGAAACCGTTGCCAATAGTGCTTTCATCTTCATAAATCCAGCATATGTACATTTATATTAATTATTACAATTTGTAGGAAAATATTGTTCCATTTGCAGATAATACTACAAATACCACGTAATTTTAAAATTTCCTTATCGTATTATATAAATGTTACTTGGAGTAGTCATTTCTTTTATTTATTAATGTGTAACGAATTTTAATTTCCTAAGTGTAGATGTATTTTATATTAGTAGATTTAATCTTTGTCCCTTACAAAAATATAGCAAATCGATTAAGTGTAACATGCAAACTACTGAATAATTATAATGTCACTGGATTTGATCAAAATTTATTAAATTTAGATTATTACTGAGCTCTAGCATATTAGAAGATTGATCCAAACTTAGATTTTACCAGTCCAACCGATTCCACGTAATGTGTTTCTTTTTATTTAAAAATAAAGCATAAAAATTACTGCATCAATATCATGTAGTGCTCCTTACGATCCTTTTTTTATATTATGATCTTCCAAGTAAAAACTTTATGTCTATACGCGAATGTAAAAAAAAACTACAAACTTGATGTCGTTGCATTCGACGACCTCCATGCCTGTCCGACATCCCCCATTCTCCGTTAAAAAAAAACTCGTGGATGTTTTTTTGATGTCTTCCTTATATATCTGCATCGTCTTTGTGCACCTCTCGTCCTCTTGCCGCACGTCGCGCGCTGCCGACTGTGTTCGCCCCCCGCAGCTTCAAAGGGTGAGTTTCACGCATTTTTCACTTTTCTCTCTTTCTCTCTCTCCTTTCTCTCTCTTACTCTCTTTTTATGTATTCTGCGTACTTTATTCTCACGATTGTGCACCTTTCTCTCTATCCTCTTAAGCTTTTAGTGCGTATATATATATATATACATACCTAGTTGTGGCTCTTGCATTATAAATCTAGAAGAGGTAGATTTTTTTTTACAAAAAAGCATGTGATCTATTATAAATTAATTTTTATTCTCTTAATATAATCGTATGGTTATTAGATGTATATTATTTATGCTAATATTATTAGTGTAGTATCGCCCACTAACATTGTGCGATTAACGTTTAGAAATGAGACTTCAGCGTTGTTGGTATAAAAGCAATTACGATATTTGGGTTTTACTATATATAAATTTTATTAGTCTTGCACAAAATTATTGTAGCAAAACTGTAACATTAAAAATATTGAGTTAGAGAATGTTCATCTTTACTATAGCTATTAATAAATACTTTAAGAAGTGAACGAAATTGAAGTAGACATGGTCTTGTAATCAAGATTTGGTATAATCTTAAAAATCTCTCCGCTTACACAACGAGGGCAGTACCATAAAATATGGCTATACTGAATAATATACCCTCGTAGCGATTCTGCATCAACCCATCACAACAAAGTTTTCCAGCTCGTTCTGAATCTGAAATAAACTCTTGTGCTTGGTCTCCGGCATCAGGGCAATGACGAAGGGCAGACTAATTGAGCCCAATATTGTAAAATAAGCGAAAGCGAGACAGGAGCTTGTGTACCTATGCAGTGCCTTGTAAGCTTGCTGCACTGAGAAAGTGACGAAATACAGGAGACCACTGAAGATGCCAACGGCCGCGGTTTTTGCACGACAAGGGAAAATCTCGCCCGTCACTATCGGCAATACTGGCGTTAAACCGAGAGCGTAAATTGCGTAGTAGAGGCAGAGCACCGACACTGGCAGAATCCTATGGTCCGTCAGCAGCTGCAATGAAGACAAATGTGATTCTCGCTTATCTGATGCGGGTCCCTCGAATTTTATTGGATCTTATTCGAACACCCGACTTTTAAAGCTTTAGCTTTCAGTTTGATTTTAAATACGTTTAAGAAATTCATCCGATATTTTAAACTTTTCATAAATAAAACTATAGTTCTATAAAAATTAGTATTTTAATATTCATCTTCAATACACTAAACGAATCAAATCTTGAAATTTAGATAAAAATGTAATATTACCATTTGTGTACTGCACTGACGCTCATCCATCAGATTATAAGTAGCGAGAAATAGACAACAGAGGCCAGAACCCAGGATCGTGAAGGCAACCAATGGTCTTCGGCCAAAACGTTCGATCGCGAATGAACATAATACTGTAGATATCACATCGATGAAGGAGGTGACGAGTCTGCCAATCGATGGATAAATGGACTCTATGAGACTCTCCGCGTAGTCGCTGATTGCAATTACGCCCAGCATTTGGCTGATGCTAAGCAGTGGCAAAACTACCAAGGTCATTCGGCGTAGACTCTTGGAACACAACGCCTCGATCATAATTTGGCTGGGCTTCTTGCAATAAGTGGAGTTGAAAAAGGCCAGCATCGAATTATACTCGTCATCGATCTGCAGAACTCTTTTGCAGTCGCGAAGATTCTTCAAGGATACTTTTGCATCTAAAACCTGGATATTAGATTTGTTAACGATTAGATAATATTAAAAAAGTGATGATGATCATTGAAATCCAATAAATTATATACATCTCTTACCATACCCATCCGAAACAGATAAAACGGCGACTCGATCATCCAAAAATAAATGGCCACCATGAAGAACATCGGAAGTATCGGCATCAGGCTCAAGAGTATCGTGATGTCCAAGAAATATCCAAAGAGGTTCATGGCGAAAACTCCAAAGTATCCGAACAAAATGGCAGTAGCGCCTACGGAGCCGCGATTCTCCGGCAACGATATCTCGGCGACGTAGAGTACGGTGGTGACGGTGAAGACGCCGATACCGAGACCCGCCACGCTCGCTGCGGAAATTATCAACTGATATCGAAAATATTTGATTGATAGCCTCAGGGCGCGAAGAAGTGGGAAAGAAGGAGGGGGGAGGGGGGGGGAGATCGA